>JAEQBH010008388.1:0-77406 GCA_016808115.1 Tetrastigma voinierianum
TATAAACAAGCTTTTAATAAGGAAACAAGCAAGATATGAAACAAGAATGATATATACCATATAATATCATAGTGTTAATCAGATAAGGTCGATTTAAGGTGTTAGGAAAGCATGAGGGTTTTTTGTAAAATACTTGAATATGGAACTACCATCGAGTAGAGTCTATAGCTATATCTGAACAAATTTTCTATGTGAACCTATTTGAATAACTTTGAAGAATTTATGTATCACATCAGATAATAATAATAATAATAATACTATTATTTTATAATTATCTGTTTTCCCTTATCCTCCAACAACAACCCTTCCTTCCGCTTTACAACCCCACAAGATTTAAAATCCATGCTGAGGTATGTTATCTCAATGCATTCAGATATTTTTGTTGTTTATTGATATTCTTCAGTTTGGCGCCAACTCCTTGTCGAGACAAAAGGTCGCTTTATATCCTGTGACCTCCATCGAAAGCAGAGTTAAAACTAAGAAAACAAGGAACACTTTTTCCTCGATTTTCTGCACTTTCTTGGCTCTAATATATTTAATTTTCTTCTAAGCAAATTAAGAATCAGTCACTAATTCAGAATGGCCATGCAAACAAAACCTCAAGAGTCGTGATCAAATTAGAGACCTGCATCAGACATGAGAACAAAAAAAGTTTGTACTTTGTTCCTTTTCTTCCCCCCTTGCTTTGCTTTTCTCTTTTTGTTTTATACCGAATTTCCACTACTATTTCAACAAAATGATTAGTTTGTATCATCAAAAAGATTCAAGCCCTTTAGATCACGGGCGATGTAGACAAGACATAAATCAAACACACCATCCGATGCGGAGAAAAGAAAGGAAAAATTGTGTTTTAAAAGGACCCAGAATTCAAGAATTGGAAAGAAAGTAAAGAGATATGAGATATGAAGAAAATGGCAGTCGCGGGATGGAGGAAGAAGAGGTGTGTCTTTGTTGAAAGAAAGATGTGAAATTAGGTTAAAACTATTTATAATATATATGGTAGTTTGGGTGATTCTGGTTTAATCGGTTTCCTCTAGCTTCACGTGACCAGATGTGTCGGTTTTTGTAAAATTTCAAACCAATCCAAACCTATTAATTTTAAAAATTGTGGTTTCGGTTTGGTTTGGTTTGGTTTTGTCGGTTTGGACCGTTTTTTTGGGTTTATGAACACCCCTACTTTTGATTCTCTAATCACGGTATTGTTAAGCTCATTCAATAAATTTATTTCTTTTAAAAAACCTCTAAAAATTAATATTTTTAAAGAACATGGACAATATCTTACAAAATGATTTTCTATAATAATATCTTTACAACTATTAATATCCTTATAAATATTTAAATTATTTTCCATAATACTTTCGTTAAATATGAATAATAGTTTTGACTATATATTTTGAAAAAATTTGAGTCTTAACTTATTTGTATGTAGAGAAAAAATTTTAGAATATCTAATTTTTTAAATTAATATTATCTTTATCTATTTAAATTTAAATTATTTTAAAAGTAAAATTAGTCATACACTCTAAAAATAAATATTTTTGGAGATAATATCTTTCTATATTGACATCTTTAAAATTATTAATATGATAATATATTGATAAATATTTAAATTATTTTCATAATAATTTCATTAAATATATAATAATATAATAAATTTTGGACGAATACTTTTTTGGAAAAAAAATCCATGACTCATTTATAAGAAAAAATTTAGAAATTATTTCATTATTTTAAGATTAAAATTATCTATCATCAATTTTTATATAATTTGAAATATGCATATTTTTAATGTGTATAAAATTTTCATTCTAACACCCCGGAAATCTCCATTTCAAAAAAAAAAAAAAAAAAAAAAAAAAACAGTCCATATTTGTTAAAACTCTCTTTTGGAATGCTGCTAATAAAGTAAAAAAATATAAATACACCCAAAAATAAAGACAAATAAAATTGTTTTTGATTTTTGTGTTTTAAAAGTTAAATTATTTTTAAAAAGTAAGGTGATCTGCTTAAACTTATACTAAAAATAAATAGTACCAAAGAATATGAATAATAATCTACAGGAAATAGGCCCTTTCTATAATTGTATCTTTAAAATTATTAATATCTTATTAAAATTATTAATATAGAGGATTTATTTTTTGTGATTTTTTTCTTGTTTTTTGAAAGAAAATGTAGCGTGAAGGCCATCTCTCATAAAGAAAGGCACTTAAATTCCCCCTCTTTTCTTATAAATTGAAAATTAGTCAATAGAATGCCGCGAGAAACACATGAAGAAGAAGAAAGTGAGTGATGATGATCCTACCGAGAATGCGCATTATCTGAGAAGCACAGAGTACGTAATCTCCCGTCTCGATTCATTAAAAACCAACTTTAAGTCGTCAACATGAGCTCCCATGATGGGACTTCTTTCGAATCATATGAAGAAGATGATTTGGTGGTGGATTCTATATTAAACGGGAGATGGGTCTCCTCAGTGAAAGCGTTCCATGATTACAGTTCTTGTCATGGGATTACGCATGTATCATTCAATTCATCGTGTGACTCATGGTTATGATTTCCCAAACCCTCCCGAGAACTCATCCTTTGGAACTGAAGTACGACAACACGGCCAAGTATCCCAGCTCTACCTTTTCCTTCTAAAAGAAGCTATAAGTTTTATTTCTATGATTTGAATTTATGAGGTTGATGACTACATATACGATCAAATGGGTTCTGCCTTATTACAGCGGTAGCTATGGACATGGAAAGTGTCTGAATTCTGGATCGTCACAGCGGCAGGGGCATCGATGACGCAATATAAGACATGCAAAAAGGGTCCGACGGCGGCGTGTTGGCGCCTCGGATGGTCAGTGGCGAAAGTCTGAAAGAAGGAGCTAAGCCTTGATTGGGAGTTTTACATCTGCTTTTTCCTCATGGGTCTTCTGTTTTATACTCAATTTCTTCTTGATTATAGGGAAGACAATCTAGGCGATTTTGGAGCTAAAATCTCTGCACATATCAGGGACTAATTCTCCCTTACACGAGTCATCGGGAACAGGCTGAGAAAGTTCGGGCGTAGGTGTAAGCAGAAAAGAGCTGAGTGGAATGCAGAATCCGCGAAATAGGAGGCTGAAAGGGATGATAGGTTAAACCCAGCTTGGCTTAGGGATGAATATTTTAGTGGGAAATGTAAAGAAGAATCAAGGATGCAGAGGATGCATTGAAACAAAGAGATGAAAAATTGGAGAAGCTGAATTGGAAAAAAGGACCTGAAAGTGGAGGAAACGATGTCAAGGGATAGAGAAGTGGCTTTCTGGATTAAAATAGGAAAACATGAAGCAGAGCTGATAAAGATGTTGGAGGATAGAGACAATGCCCTAAAGGCAAGCCTGGAATAAAGAGACAATAATTGGCTGAATAGTCTTGCACATTGCAAACAAATTAGTTTTAAGCCTATTGACTGTAAGCGAAGTCGACAACGAGACATCCTTGGAATCATTAAGCTAAAGACAAGCGAAGGTGACGAAAGTAATGCAAAGATTTTGGATTGGGCTATGAAGATAGTCTCACGACAAGAAGAAAGTGCTGCTTGCCATGAATCGAAATTTTAGAATGTACCTTACATTAGTCTCTCAGTGTAAACTTAAAGCCCACAATGCCATTCTCTAACCTGAGTCCGGATGAAGAAAGACCTTCTTAATCTTGTAAAGAACCAGCCTAAAAATAAAGCCCTAGTGCAGCTAGAAAAGAAAGAATCGAGCCTTTAGTAGGGAAGTTGAAGAATACTTAGAATGGAGCATGAAGGAAAAGGCTTTAAGGGTAAAAAAGTGAACATTACCATTTCTTCCATCTGCTTCTCCCTTTGTATGCCGTCTCAAAATCAAATATTAAAATAAATATAGAAAAATTCTTTGCAAGCTTAGTGTTCACTTTTTATTTTATCTTTTTGTTCATTTCATTGTTTGTTTGTTTTATGCAAATTTTCTTTCCTTCATGTTTAATAATTAGAAAATTTTGACTTGTAGTAAATATTTAGTTGAATAAATGAGAAACCAATTTCTTTGGATCTAATTGTTAAATTCTACTTTTATAACATATTTGGATTTGAATAGATTGGTGAAAGAATGAAAATGTGGTTGTAATTTGGATTGTTTTAGGCTTAATGTTTGATTAGAATGAACTTTGCCAGCTTGTTAAACAACACGATAAATCTGAAACGAACAAATAATCGATAGATGCATTAGGGTAGGATGAAATGAATGGAATTGGAAGGTTAACAAGATTATAAATAAATGTGTTGAACTTAAAGAATAAGGAAGACTTTAATAAATTGATCGACAAATAGACCTATAATTCTATTTGTGTAAACAGTTTTAGTTATAAAAATCTCGATAAACTTTGCCTGTAGTAAAAAATAACTGCAGGAAACAAATTGTGCCAAGATTAGGAACATCTTCCGGGATCCATCATAGTAATCTCTCTAATGTCCTAGAACTTGTTGGATTATTAGTCAAGGAAGGCAGAAATCCTAGGTAATACCACTAACGAAATGACCAGAGCCATCCTTGGAAGTTTGAGCCATTCAAGCCTACCCCTATGATATGCATAAGCATATACACTAGTTCCTTATTTGAGCCTATAGCCATTCTCATCATCAACCAGTAAATGAGAAGCCCAATTCTTTCCTTAAACATAATCCTACAGTAAAGAACCCTTCTTTGCCCAGATTACAAGACAAAATACAACAATAATAGAAAGGGACAAGTTTGGGGGAATATTATTTTAAGTTGTAGAGAAGGGATCTAAGCAGGGTTATTGAGAAAGACAGAAGTATAGATGAGAAGAGATGAAGAATTATGAAAGAAGCTATGAAAGAAAAGCATCAAAGGAGGGAATGAGTTTGGTCTTGTAGCCTTCTCCTTGAAAAATTAAGTTCTTAGGGGTGTTTCCCCAGCACTAGTGCCTAATGCTCTAGTATGGGATTCTTATTGAGAAGTTAGGTGGGATGGTAAAAGCTTAAAAGACCAAATTGCACCATTCCATAAACCTTGGTGAAGGATGAAAGTGAAAAAATAAGGGAAGAGGAATTTATCTTCCGTGTGGACAATGAAAGAAAAAGATATCCTGATGAAGAATATGCATAAAGATGCACAAAACCCGATAGGAAGTTAGAGACACTACGATCAAGAGAAATCAAGGGATGCATGATGAAGAGGCAAGGTGTAAGTTGTCATTGAAGTCTGGGTAAAATTGAGCCTCAAGCGTCTAATTATCTACCTAATTACCGAATACACATTATAAGCCTAAAGACTTTTATTTGATCCACGAAGGTAATTGTTATGCATTTAGTAGGAAATTAATGCCGATAAACAGCATATGAGACTTTAAATGAAAGAGAGTAGCCACTGTTGAGTGTTGCTCCCGGGAAGATTAATTGATCTACCAAGGAAAAAGAGGAAAGACTTGCACACACACAAAAATCAGGGTTTAATGATTAAATTGTTTACACCATATGAATTATTTGTTGATTCTAGTAATTTCATGGAAAATGTCTGATCCTAGATTGAAACATGTATAAAAGTAATTTTACAACGACTTATCTTTCACTTGAGTGGCTTTAAACAGAAAATGTCACCCAAAATCAAAGCTAAATTGTTTGTGGACCAAATTTTTTTTTCTTTTCTTTTTTAGCAGGGACAAACGGCTTTAAGTTAAGAAGTTGATGAGTCTTAAATTCATCTATTTTCAATCCATTTTTCTAGCATGTTTTTAACAGTTTCAAATCTATTTTTATGCCAAATTATGGAATATTCACTAACTTTGTGTTTTTCAAGTGTCAATTGAAAAAGGAGATAAAATAAGCAGAAAATAAGCAAAAAAAATGGAAAATACAGCAGTCTCTATCGTGACATAGTTTTTATATGTCACGACACAATTTCAAGCAGGCCAAAAGAACTATGTTGCAGCCGTGGCTATATGTCTGGCAAAGTTCAGGCTAAACACTTCAAGCGAAGCCAGAATCTTTGTGTACAAATGAAGTTCTGTGTCTTTTCAGACTTCTTGCTAAAGAGAGAATGAAAGAAAGCACATGTGACAATCCTTAACTCTGTCATGACAATGATCAAGGCAAATATCAAAGGAGCTGTGTCACAGCAATGTTTCCTGCAATACGCGTAACATAAAGGCTGAAGACTAGCAGAGGGAACTCTGCTCTCCTTTGACAAAAGCTGACTCTGTCGCGACATAAAATTCTTGAATATAACCTGAGAGTCAGCTTAGACAAGTGTTTTTTGTCATTTAACGACAGAGTTTTCTACATCAAGCCAATTCAAAAGGAGGGAATTTCTCTTACAGCAAAAGAAAATTAATATCTTGGCATGTTAAATTCACAACAAAAAATGACAAAATTCTATACGTGACAATTAGCCCAAATAATGACAAAATATGAAGAGGTGGAATTCTGTCAGACAAGGGGATTTGAAAAACAACACAAGATGAATGGCGACAAAAGAAATTCATGTTCGACATAATAAAAATTAAAGAGCAAAAATCTCTATGCAATAAAAAGAAATTTTCTATCGCGAAATAAAAACTATGGAATGATGGAATTCTTTCTGTGAAAGATGGAAATTATCATTTGACAAATTAAAGGAAAACTAAGATTAGCTGCTAAGTCGGCGTGATACCGCAAGCAAAGATTTCTATGTAACTATAGCAAAAGCGATCATCAATGACGAAATTAGAAAAGAAAAGTCTATCGCGACCAAGGAGTTTCCTGTCGCAACAGAAATTGCTAAGGACTCAAAGAAATCCTGTCGCGACAGAGTTGATAGGCTGAAAAGGAAAATGTTTTATGACAGCAAAGAAAATTATGTCACAATGATTCGGAAGCGAGAAGGACATGAAGGCGGTTTCAGCGGGTTTGGTGTGGCGACCTGAGGCATTCTGTGCGACCTGAAGGACAAGATTGCTACACCCAAAAATTCTGTCGTGACATTGTACATCAAAGTCTGTAAATGATATCAGAATCTGAAAGATTATCTCGGGAAGGCAGGTCTGGCGACAAAAGTTTGCTGCTACGATAGAGAGAGGCTGACAAAGAGACTAAAAACTCTGCATCGTGACAGAACTTTCTATATCATATGAGCAATCAATTTGAATATAATTTTGGAGATCCACAACTGAATTTAATGATGCACATTTAACATTGGAAGAATCATATAAATATGGAAAAGCAGCGTCTAGAGACATAAGTAATGCGGCTTCCATAAAGGGGCGTCACAGGTAGTTAGAGACTGTTGCATATTTTATTTTTCTTTTGTTTTTCTTTTTATTCTTTTGTGTCATTTTAGTAGATTTAGTTTCAGTAGAGTTTCGATTAGCAGATTTTAGTTAGTTTTCTTTAGATTTCTAGATTTGAGTAGTGTTTGAGAAGTCTGACTTGATCTGATTTTATTGATATAATCTTCTTTCTCATTCTGCTCTACAATTTAAATAGATGGATGGAAATTTTATGGAGTTCATTTATTTCAGTTAGTTTACAAGTTTCGATTGAATTTACATTTGATGATTAGTCACTGATGAGTGAGCGAGTTTGAGAAAAGTTGAGCTCTCTTGAGAATGGATCAATGATGATAGTCATTTTACGCACGAGAGTGGAAGGAATTCCATAATTAAGTCTTAGAATTTATTTGATTAACATTTTTTTAATTTATTTGTTCCCGGTACTAGTCTTTGTGTACCCAAACAAGAGTATTGTATCTCATCTAATTTCAGGAAGCTCTACGGGCGACACAGGATTGGAGAATCTTGAGCATAGGCAGTTCGTTGTGGGCATGAGTAGACTAATACTATACTGGAACTAATAATAGACTTTGGGTAGTAGAGTTTTCGGATAGATCTGTAACATAAGTTTAAGGATAGTTGAATGAAGTATCGGTTTAATCTCTCGGGGTCTCTTGTTGCAGCGCCTGATCTAGGATGTCAGTTGTTTACTGTCGACTATGAGTCTTTCGTGAATGTCGGGTAACCCGACATTTTCTGAATCGATGAGTCTCTTTGTCTGGGGAGCTCTACCAAATACAAACACATAAAACACATCCAAACGGAGTTCAATATAACTGATCTATGATTAAAGCGACCACTTGGGCTGTAAACCAATAAGTAACAATGTATATATATCAACATATCAACCATAGTTCAAGAGTTTAGGTACACTCTTATACAACATATATTAAAATTAAACAGATCTAATATGTAATGCATCATAACTAGAAACTATGAGTTAAACTCTTCTAAACCTACATCTCTAGAATGAAAAATTCCTCTTGTGCTCCTTATGATTTGTAAATAGTATCCCTCGGCAGGAGTGAGCCCCAACCTTTCGATAATTATGAATCACCTAAGTAGATACTCTCCACCTAAAATCTCGATTGTGCTCCAAAATAAACACACATCAAGCAAATGCATGATCTTATGAATGTGTCTAGCCGATCATCTCGTACGGAGTCCTCACCGACTCCTCACACTCGCCTAAACCTCGTGTGATAATTATTATGTTTATTTGTTTGTTTGTGGACAACCCTCTGATGTGTATATATCAATTGGGGCACAGTCTCCGTGGCGTTGATATTGTTATGGACTACCACTCAATTGTATATCAGTTAGTCTCAGGCGATTGATGTGTTATGAACCCTCGGTCATTATTGGTTTTAGACAATACCTCCCTGAAACCATTCACTCTTTAGACTCACCTCATGCCGCTCCTCCTGTCGTCCTAGGGTGCTCCAGTACATGGAATGCATGAATGCAATTCATTCTGATCCTATGTCACATGTAAATATATAAACATGCATATATTCACGTAAAAATTAAATCACACAATCATGTTATGTAATTTCTCATTTCATCATCAAAATTAGCCGCGTGTAGGCTAATGATGATCATTTCTATTTGTAATTCTATAACGATTACTCGACCAAACATATTATTCACAAAAATTATTTTGAGAACAACATTTTACAGGAATAATTGAAACCTTTATAGTTTACTATTCGAGAAAAATCTAAATCATTGGTTAAGCCAGTGAACCCACGACCCTATACATGTGCCAGCACCACATTTAATACATAAATCAACACACAATTAACCCCGAACAGCCCTACTTGCGGTGTGCGAGAAGCGGGCCTCACAAAAAAGAATACAGCAATTGGTCCCAAGTTTTACGATGATCAACAACATTCAAGACCTCAATCAACAAACATTGAGAAAAACACTTAAATAAAGAATTAACAAAACCCAAGTAAGGAGAAGCCCCTGGAGTTTGTGAAACTCAAGCGAGGAGACACGTGTAGGCCTCTCTAAGCCTGACATTTTCTTCTTGTCTAGAAAGGCGCAGCGGTGGTTACTTTGATATTCTAGAGAGAAGCTTCATTCTCTCTCTCTAAAAAAAAACTCCATTTTTGATTCTGAATCTTTTCTCTTTTCAATTCATTTGCTGTTTTGAAGGAGACAAACACTATTTGTGTTTTGTCTTTTTTCTAACAAACAATTCAAAAATAGCGTTTATATTCTTCTTTTCCCCACGATCATGGCACTATCTAGGCCATCCATTTTCATTATTTCTCTACTCATGTGCTTATGGCATGAGTACATGTTATATGTGACTTTATTATAGAAAAGTAGTTTTGGCACGTAATGATGCTGAAAACGTCCCGAGCTAAAACTATCTGAAGATTCTATGAATTTTCACGTGCTAGTTAGATTTCGAGGCGATTCAACGGTAAATCCATTTCATCATCCGAGATCTAGAATAAAATTTCAGATTTTTTTGAAATTACAATTTGTAACCGAGAGTCTGATTTTGCCTCTTTTTCAAGAAATTGAAATTCTCGGGTCTTATTCTCCCCTCCTTAAAAGGAATTTCGTCGAAATTAGGACAATCACAACCTGACACATATGCAACGTGCATTCTACCATGCATGTAAACTCGTCATTTAATTATTAAACGACTAAACTACATACCTTCATCCCTAAACAAGAAGGGATAGGTGGCCCGCATCGTGTCCTCGCGTTCCCACGTTGACTCCTCCACTCCATAGTGCCGCCATAGCACCCTCACACTAGCCTCCGCGGTCTTGCATTATGAAACCTTATCATTATACAAAATACTGCGGTCACTCATGAGGTCCGTCGGTGTCAGCCTCGTCTATTCCTCTGATCCCACTTTATATGATTTGGATGCGGCGTATGCTTAGAGCATGGGCGTGAAACATCTAAGTGGACACGACATCTTTGGGCGGTAGTGACACATGCGCTCACGGTGCCTACCCTCTCAGTATCTCGAAGGCCCGATTAATCTGCGGGCGATAGCTTCCACGGCGAACGACCCTCCTGCCCAGAGGCATCACCTTCGAGAAGCGTGATCCCCCGACCTCGAACTCTAAGGGTCGGCGTCGTACATCTGCACTATAGCTCTTACGCCGACTCTTTGGCGTGAGAGAGCCATTTAATAAATATCAAGCTCACCTTCTGGAGGTGTCTCTGTCGAGATCGAGGACGTGATGGGCTCTCTCCCACTGGTCCAACATAACGGTAATCTACATGGCCTCCCCTTTTAATGCCTCATATGGTACCATCACAACCATACTCGTCACAGTAGCTGGCTGTTTGTAGGCAATTCACTTAAGGCAATTGCTCCTCTAGCTACCCTTATGATTGAGGGCATCTTGCAACATGTCCTCTAAGACACAGTATATAATCTATATATCCGTAACCACTGAATAATAACCCTACATTTTTGTGTGTAAGTGACCTTCCCCAGTCCGCGATGTGACAATCCAATGGACCGTCAACCTAGTCCATGTCATGAATGACATCAAATCCTTGACTTCATGTATGGCTCACGCGGAGCACTAACACGGTTTTCCAGTGGGTATCCGATGGATCATTTGGAGTGCATCAGTGTTTTATGGGTGTCTGTTTATAACTTTTGTCAGTGTGTTTTTCATCTCGAGTCACTCAGAGCTCCTATCGCCCGACTCTAAGCATTCATGTGACACTTGGCCAGAGTGTGTTTTCATTTCAGGCAACATAATTCTTGACACACTTCGGGCACATTGCATTCACACATAAATTTAGGATATCTCCCGGGTCTCTTACCCACACGGTCGGGATATCTCCGGGTTTCTCGCACCACACAACTCAGACCTCACCTTAGGGGATTCACATTGCCTTTAGCTGCCCAACACACTCACAGTACTCTTCATTTCCTAAATCGAACTATGAGTCTTCATTATGAATCAGTCTTAAAGATAAACTCAACCCACTCACAGTGGTGAATGACCATCTGGAGTGTACCCACGCGCCCCAGGCTAAATGGCGATGTTCACGGAGTGCACCTGACGCGATAATGCCATCTTCCGACACACGATCGACGTTAATCGATACCATGAAGCGAGAATCTGGGAGATCCCTCACTCATAAATCGACCTATCAAATCAACTCTCTTTGCCTACCATCTAGGGAAGAACATCTATGCACGGCTCTGCAAGGCCTTAACTTTCAAGCGAATCGAGGCCGTGTCGGGTATGACAACTGGTGAGTCTGATGCCGACAACTCGATGGTACATCAGCTCATCATGTCCAAGCGACATCAACAGCCAATATGCTCTACTACCTAAGGTCCACCAGCCTGGCTGCGCAACTGAGTACGTACCTGACCGGCCACACTGCAGCCCCTCACCTTTATCTGTCTTTATTAGGGTGCTGTATAACACCCGAAGCCCCAGGCGGATTCCTCGGCCCAGTACTAGAAGGTGTGGAGGAATAGACCAAATATACTCTCTGTGGTCTCTGACTAATTGGAATTTGTACATTTGTCCCACAAGCCACAGGATCCCACATCTCTGAAGGCCGATCAGTCTCGCGCTACTGATCTGGCCGCAGTCACGAAACTCGTGTGGCGAAGTCTTACGCCTCTTCCCGAACGAGAGAAGAAGGTTGATCCTCCTCTTACCACCACCAACACCATTATCCGGTGTTACGAGCATGTTTCTCTCTCTATGGTCAAGACGTCCCGACCATGAAGTCCCGTCAGCGGCGAAGTCACATGATCACGCCACGAATGGACAACCCAGTAGCCCATTCTGATCTCCTATAATACGACCCGATCCCGAGAAACTCACATTATCTGAAGATTGACATTACGTCTCTCCCGACTCATCCGCGGCCTGTGACCTTCTACAGGTCGGTAGCGATCACCCGATCGCGACACCCGCGTGTCACTGACTCTGCCTCGATGGCGAAGCTGGCACTTCTTGAACGATGTAGCTGATGGTCTCTCAACAGCTGTAGGCTCATGCTCCCCCTGCAGCGGGGAGTAGATCAAATATCGAACCGACAAAGCCCGATCTAGATAGGGTTGCGGAGTACCTATTATGAGATCCGTGAATCTTCTTGGCGCGTTAAATCCGATCGAAAGGCATCAGTAAACTCGAAATTGCATGCGCTCTTTAAGCGTATCTCGGGGTCTTTGTCTCACAACAGTTCGATGTTAACTGGTCTGCGAGAAGGTCTATCTTGGAGTAGACTCGCTCCTCTCAAACTGATCAAAGAAATCATCAATCCTGACAATGAATCTTAGATTCTTGACCATTAACCTGTTATTTATGTAATCGATGATACACCACAGTCGAAGGGTGCTTTGTCCTTCTTTTATAAACGAGCAGGAGGCGCCCCATGGTGAAGTGCTCAGGATCTATGTTTGCCAGATCCGATAACTCCTTAGGCTGGACTACGAGTTCTACCTTCCAATGTTTTGGTGCCCGTCTGCGAGTCATAGAGATGGGTGAAGTACCGGGGGTGTAATTCAATACCCGGCTCACAACCCTCTGGAGGTTGTCCGGGTACCTCATCTATGGGAAAAACATACATGTCGCACCTTACCTGGGGTAGATCTAAGTCTAGTCTCTCCTCGTCCCTCTGAGGTAAGGCGTCGCTAGCCAACCCACTAAGCGCCACTGAAACACTGGACTCGTATCTTTATGCAGGCGAAATATCATGTTTGTCCCACACAGGAAATACCACGCGATGCCGTCCTGGTAATGACGGTAACCCTCCTACGCTCTGTCGATAGACCACAGTGAAACGTGCCTCCAGCCAATCCGGCCTCTTGAGGACCTGACGCCGGGAACTCGACATGTCCGTGATCCTCGGGATCATTGTGGTGGAGTCGAGATCTCATTTCTGCGACCGGCATATCATCCACCTCCTCGCCTAATCTAGAGAGAACTCACCATGCTGAGGGCTTCTCTAAGGTCTCTAGGGTCCTTGCCCATTCCACCATGTGTCTTACAGGCCTTACTCTCTAGTTCATAGAACAGTGTCTAATCAGAAGATCGCGTCGAGGTAATTTCCATAGCCTCACAGCTTGCAGCTTCTCGTCTGCATGAACCAGCTGATACCCTGCCATTGGATCTCCTCCTTTGTGGAGGATGTTGGAGGATGATGCCTAAACCTTTGGAGGTTACTAGGATCTTCTGTCTGCTATGCCGGCCTATGCGATAGCGCTCTTTATGTCTCTCGACCTGGGGCTAAGCTCTTCGATGAGCATGCGGTGGTGCGTAGTACCACTGTGGACGCCCTGCGTCCTCGTCTCGACTAGCCATCTAACTACAATTAACATGTGGTTAAGACTCTCATGCGATTATCTCTAAGGCATAAACACGGCCAGGGCACTAATCGGCACATACATCGGTGTATACATATTGTCCTTACATTTACAGTGTATCTGAGGCAAATCAATTTTGCATTTTAAAATATTGTTTTCAACAAAAATTTATTTTCAAAAATTTAATTTTTGAAAATTTAATTCACCAGTACATCTAATTTTATTTGATTTTATTTGAATTTTTTTTTAATTTAATAGATTTTTTTTTGAAAATTATTTTGTGATGAGCGGTGTTCATGAACCGGGTTCGAACAATGTCAAAGTCTGACTCGGGAGCGATCTTGGAGTCAAGCCCAGGTCAAACGTTTGAGTGCACCAAGTGCACAACCTGCCGACAACACACGATCATCTTACCTGCGTGCCCCCATCTTGGTGTCGGCGCCTGCTCTGGCGCGTGCTCTGGTAGTGTCGGCGATACAACCTCACCTTTATCCTTTTGCTGTCACAATACAATGATTGTGCGATAATTGGTACTATAGATTTGTGTCTGGGGAATGGTGTGCAATGCAGTCCCTATCTCCCATGTCCTTTCCAGCCTGCAATACACTTCTTGTATTTACAACACACTCCTCACGTTTCCTAAAACCTCCCTCTTTGTAAATATTAATTGGATCCCTATTGCAATACAACCCAAACTAAGCGCACCCTCTTTACAGTCATGATACAATACATTCTCTTGCATTTCAATTATTTTTTCCACAATTTAATATATAATTTAGTAGCCCAGCAGTTTTTTCATTGTAGGAAAATAAAAAATATACCTATATTTTTCAGAACTCCATAATACTCAAAATAAATTTATAAAAATTTATTTTTACTCCATGTCCTATTATTTGCAACTTGTAAAACCTTCAGAAAATTATTTTCTTCATCTCTACCAATAAAATAAATTTATAATTTCATTCTTTTACTCTTTTTCAGTTTATATGTTTTTCTCCACCTTATATATATGAATATACCTCAATATATTTTTCTCATTTCTCAATAAACTAATAATTGTAAAAATTTATTTTGTTTATTTTATTTTAATTTCGTTTTAATGAAGTGGAAAGGGTCTGAGTTTCACTAAACACTCTCTACATATGCACTTCCTTTCAGTGTTCAACCTCAATTGTTAAGAAATTTATTTTATTTGTCCAACCGAGTAAGTCTGGTTCAAATTTATTTATTTCTCATACATTGTTCAGTTTTTACCACACGCTAAAGTTCTAAAAATTTCAACACATCCTGCTTGTTTTCATGTGCTAATCACTAAGCACCTGAACAAACATAACACATATAACATGGTATACACCATTCATCAAACATTCCACATGTTCACACGTCATTTATCAAACGTCACCTAAAACACATGCATGTAGTGTCCTAGTTTTGTCTGGCGATTTCCTAGGTGACCTCAACCACCCCTCACGGCTCAACATCGAAGACCACACCTAGTGGTGGAAGTGTTCTTATACCTCAAAGACTGGCTCAGCCCGAATCCCCCTCGAGCTGGGTAGGCGGCCTTGCTGTGACTCGATACCAAGCACGTGGCCCCAAATTAGGTGTCGTTGACTATCAACGCGAATACTGTGAATAGCCGGAATAACGAGCTTATTTTTGGCGGGCGGGTCTCCTTTAATAGAGAGCTCTACTGATCTAAAACATATAAAACATCCCCAAGCAGGTCTTATCTCTATAACGGTCCCTATGATTAACGACCATAGGCTCATACGCCAATACTCTTTTAAATGTATATATATCCAACACTATCAACCAAAGTTCAAGAGTTCAAAATTTTATATTATACATATATAAATAAAATTAAAACAAATTCTATGCATGTAATGCACTCATAATCCAAAGCCAAATCAGGCTTTCTTCTAAACCTCTGTCTCTAGGACGAGCCGTCCCTTGCGCTCACTGGCCACAGCAAAGTAGCATTATCCCTAATAGGGGTGATATGCTCAGTGTAATGTGGAATCACCACTAGTGAGCTATCTACATGTCTGGTCTAATGCTCAAAATAAACACACATCCAAGCAAATGTGATCCTGCTTGAATGTCTAACTAGTCATCTAGAAATGCCCAGTCCCCACCGACTCTCACACTTTCTTCTATTCGTGTGATGAATTAGTATGTTTATTTTGTTTTGTTTGTGAACAGCCCTCGTGTGTATATACTCCAGTGGAACGTCTCATGACGGTGAAATGTATGAATTCTAAGATATTATTAGTTTAGAACTTGAGCCTCGGGAAACGTTCGCTCCTCAAGACTCACCTCATGCCTCCTCTATCATCTAAGGTGCTCCCAATGCATATAGAATGCGTTGCAATTCCAAATACAATCTATGTCATACCAAATATTACTCCTTCCTTATATTCTACAAAAACTACTAAATCACACAATCATGTTATATAATTTCTCGACTTTCATCACATCAGAATTATTAAGCTCACGTGGGCTAATGATCAAACACGAGCAATTCTACTTGAATTACTCGACCAAACATATTAATTCACAAAAATTTATTTTGAGAACACTGTTTCGGGAATAGTGAAACCCTCGGTTACTATTCTCGAAAATTCACAAATCATCGGTTCACTTAGTGAACCCGGGTTTCATGACCATTACCGGCCCTATGCATACCAAAGCACCATTTAATACATAAATCAACACACAATTAACCCAAACAGCCCCTACCCCTGGGATGCTGCGAGAAAGCTTGAGCCTCTAAAAATTACAACAATTCGTTCGAGTTTTGGGACCGATCAGCTGGCCAGATTCAAGAGTCTCAATTCAACCGAAACATTGAAAAACACTTAAATAAAGTGTAAAACCCAAGTAGGGAGAAACCCCTACCTCTCAGAGTTTGTCAAAAACTCACAAAACCGGAACCCACGTGTAGGCCTCTCCGCTTAGAGCAGCTTTCCTTCTCGTCCCGAAGACTGCCGACGGTCGGATTGCCCGATATTCTAGAGAGAAGCTTCACTCTCTCTCTCTAAAAAAAACTCCATTTTTGCTTCTGCATCTTTTCTCTTTTTCAATTCACGTTTTGCTTTGTTTTTGAAGGAAGGAGACAAACACTATTTGTGTTTTGTCTTTTTCTAACTTAAACAATTCAAAAATGACGTTTATGTCATTCTTTTCCCAGTTTTGATATTCGGCACATTCTCGGCCATCCATTTTCATCATTTCTCTACTCATGTCACTTATGGCACATGAGTACATGTTATATGTGACTTTAAATGCGCATCAAAAATACGTTCACGACACCCCTAATCACGATACCGAAAAATGTGCTAACTCGGAGCTATCTGAATTCTCACGAAATTTTACGTTATAGTTAGATTTATTGAGGCGATCCAACGGTGAAATCCGTTTAGATCATCGAGATCTAAGAGAATAAATTTCAGATTTTTTTACCACGATTACAATTTTGTAACGAAATTACGATTTTGCCCTTTTCCGAAGTGGAATTTCTGATTAACACACTTATTTACGATGACTTAGATTATGATTCCGTGTTAGCAAGATCTAACGAGGTGATGAAAATTTTCATCGAGAAATGAAGGATTGAGTGGCAATCAAATTGGAGAAGGCTTGCAATATCCTGTCTGGGGCAAAATTCTGAGTCCTAAATTGGGTGAAATCACGAAAAGGAAAAATACCCAGTTCTTATAAAGAGGGCTATATTTTACAAGTAGCTGATTAGACTCATGTTCTAGAAATTAACATGAACCTCCCAATAAGTGAAAAGTATGGTTAAAGGAGAAATCAGACTATACTATCATGCATCTTTGTGAAGCAAACTCGGTTTTCCAATTTATGGTTGAGCTATGAATGGAAGTATGATGCAAAAATTGATTATTACTTATTGATCTAGATCCAGTTTTGTCTCACTTAGTGAATTCTCAAACCCATTTTTATTAAAATTTATTTTCATGTATATTGAAGAAATCAATCTAGGATAAAAATTCTTTTTATTCATCTCATCATCATAACAATGGAGTTCAAATAGTAATGATCTTGAGTAGATGGGGTGATTGGTGCTGTTATCATCGGTCTCGTGGGAGCGATATCTAGACTTTAAATATCCACTTTTATTACTTGTACGACCTGTGCACTTTCAGTGATCAAGACCAACTCTAATTTTAATGAATCCATTTTACAAAAAGAGCAAATAAATATTTTCATCTATACAAGTGTTTGGTCATTAACAAGTTTTTGGTGCTGTTGTTGGGGATTAGATAATATTCCTATAGTGGCTGTGTTTGAAATTTGATTAACAAGTTTTTGGTGCTGTTGCTGGGGAATGAATAGTTCTTGGGTGGTAGTACCAGAAGTTTGGAATACACTGATCACATCACATATATAGTTTGGTCTTAACAAGTTCTTGGCCTCGTTGCTGGGGATTAGATAATATTCCTTTAGTGGCTGTGTCTGAAATTTGGTTAACATGTTTTTGGTGTTGTTGCTGGGGAATGAATAGTTCTTTGGTGGCAGTAGTAGCAGTTTAGCATACAGTCATCACATATACAGTTTAGTCTTAACAATATGTAGAATGCGATTAACTGGCCCGAATAACCCGGGCAGCACGGTTGAGAAACTTTGAGGAGTGCAAATGGAAGCGAATAGCGCGCTCTGTATTGAAGCGACAAGGTTCTTTAACTAAGCAATTTAGAGATAAACCCGAGAGGTGAAGGTAAGAGCGTGTTGGACTATCACCTTAAGAGTGGTAGAGAACTAGCTACATTGGGGCAACACCAGTAGTGAAGTGGAAGCTTAGGAGGTAGGCCGATTAGACGAAAGATCAAATACGAGGAGCAGCCCAGAGAAGAAGTCGGTAATGGGATGAAAGGAAAAGAGGCAAAAATATGACAGATTCTGGATGAACCCTCTACACCAGTCCCCTATCCTCATCGTTTGAAAAAGAACAAATTGGATAAGCAGTTTACCAAATTCATGGAAGTGTTTAAGAAATTACATATCAACATTTCATTTGCAGACGCATTGGAACATATGCACAGCTATGTCAATTTATGAAGAATATCTTTGTCGAGGAAAAGAAGGTTATATATTTTGAGATAGTGAACCTTACTGAGGAATGCAATTCTATCTTGCAAAGGAAACTATCACGATTTGAAGGATCCGAGGGCGGGTTTAAATCCCAGTAAGATAGGAACTCGATCTTGAGGCCTTATGTGACTTGGGGGCTGATATTAATCTCTTTTAGCTATCTATCTTTAGGCATGACTAGGGTTAGAGTGAAATAGACCCACCGGTGACTCTGCAGGCAGCGGATAAATCATTAGGCTATCTCGAAGGGAAGTGACAAAGATGTGCTAAATGAGTAGATAAGTTTATCTTCCCAACTGATTTTATAGTGTTAGACATGGAGGAAGACAAGGAGATACCTATTATACTGGGTAGACAGTTTCTAACAACTAGTAGGGCTATGATTGATGTGCAGAAGGGAGAACTAAAATTGAGGTAAGGCGATGAGAATTGATTCGATTAATATTTCAATGTTTATTATAGAGTATGTCTGACAAGAAGCGATGCATGTTTTATGATAGAAATGATAGAGGCTATAGTGTCTAGCTAGAGTGGTTTGACTTACCCTTTAGAGGCTAGCCTTGTGCGAGAATGATAAGAAGGAACTAGGTGAAGAAATTTGAGGGAGTTTGTGGAAATGGATGGACTCCTTCAATTGAGCAGGGGAAGAAAGTATTATGAGCCTTTGGGAAGAACGTTTTGAACCGAGTTCCTTCGATTGGCTTGGGCTCACCACGAGTTAGAGCAAAAGAAAAGCCACTACCTAGTCACTTGAGTCACGCAGCTTTATCTAGGGAATCCTCCAACCTTGCAATAATCATATTAGCATCGATTGTGGAGTGAAAGAGGAGAAACTTTTGAGAGTACTTTCGAGAGATCATAAAGATGCTATTGGATAGTCTCTGGTTGTTGTGAAGGGGATCCGCCCCTCACATCATGTATTGCGGATCTTATTAGAAGATGGTCCACCCAGACAGCCGGTGGAGCTCGGAGAAGACTCGATCGACAATGAAAGGAAGTGGTAAGGAAAGAAGTATTAGTGGTTAGATGCGAGGTGTAATCCTACTCCATTTCCGATAGTTCGTGGGTAAGAATCCGATATCGGTTATTCCAAAGGAGGGATGGCCATAGTGATAACGGCCAGGAGAATAATGCATTGCTTCCCTCTCGAACAGTTCACGAGGTGGAAGATCTACGCAGACTACCAAATTTAATAAAGCTGACTAGAAATATCATTCCCATACATTTCAGATCGAGATCTTTGGGCTGGGGCAGCGGGGCATGAGTATTACTCTGTTTCATGGGGCGGGTGATGGACTATAATCAAATCATATCCACCCCAGGGACGAGCTTGACATTCACGTGCGTATGTAAGTGCGTTTGCATTTGGCGAATGCCCTTTGGGTTATATAATGCATTGGGCATGTTTCATTTGTTGCATGATGCTTTGTCTCAAAACAGCATAATTAGAAAACAGACTATGAGATATTCATATGGTGATTTCGGTGTTAGGGAATCTTTTGACAATTATCTTGAGAGCATTCTGGAAACGGTCGCTAATAAGATGTGAGAAACTAACCTTGTGCTGAATTGGGAAAAGAGTGCCACTTCATGAGTGAAGGAAGGCATTATCTTGAGGCACGAATTTTAGAAAGAGGGGTGGGAATTAGACAAAGCCATGATTGAAACAATAGGCTTCACGCCCCATCTTGATGACTAGAATAAGGGACGATGCAGGTCAGTGGGATCTCCATAGGAGATTCACATGAGATTTTCCAAAATAACCCCGAACCCTTGTTGAATCTGCTTGTTCAAAGATGCCTTTTAGAGTTTGATGATCCCGATGTATGCAAACGTTGTTCTTGTTGAAAGAGAGAAATTGAATTATCAACACCTATTGGCAATGTAGCACGGACTGGATATACCTTTTGAACTAATGTGTGATGCGACGACTGTGTGTATCTTGGTCAAAAAGAAGAAAGAACATTCCGGGTTATATCACATGCAGGCGGATGTTGAGATGATGCACAACTTCAAGAGCTGCTGCTTGACTTAAAAGAGCTTTTGGCAATTATATTTGCGTTTGACAAGTTCTAGCCATACTTGATTGGTAACAAGGTAATAGTGCACACCGACCATTCTACCATAAAGTACCTGATGACTAAGAAGGACGTGAAAGCGGAGCGATAGGGTGGGTGTTATTCTTTGCCAAGAGTTTGATATCGAAATCAAAGATAAGAAAGGGACTGGAAATCTAGTAGCAGACCATCTCTCACGATTGGAAGGGCCTAGTAAAGAAATTCATATCAATGATGATTTTCTCGATAAACAACTCTTGGCGATTGAGGACATAAAGCCAATGCCTTGGTTCATTGATTATGCGAACTACTTAGTGGCCAAAGTGCTCCCACAAGAGTTTAACTATTAGCAAAAGAAGAGATTCTTTTCACACTTGAAGCATTACTACTAGGAGGAGCCTATTGTTGTATGAGCATTGTGCGATCAAGTAATAAGAAATGCGTTCAAAGGAGGGAAATGGAAAGTATATTAAATCCCACATACACTCCACAGCATGTGGGACTTTTCAGGGAGACGAGAAAGGTACTTCAATCGGGATTCTATTGGTCTACTCTGTTCAAGGATGCTCACCAGTTTGTGTCTACATATGACAAATGCCAAAGAATGAGGAGCATATCAAAACGAGATGAGCCACCATTGCGAACCATCTTAGAGGTAGAGTTGTTCGATATATGGGGGATGGATTTTATGGGTCCCTTCTCTTCCTCATTCAACAACCTATACATTCTCCTGGCAGTTGACTACGTTTCCAAATGGGTGGAGGCTATACCCACCCGAACTAATGATGCCAGAGTGGTAGAAAAGTTCCTTCGTAGTCACATATTATACGAGTTTGGGCGGAACTCTCTCGCCATAGTTGATTATAGATGGAGGTACTCACTTTTGCAACGAGCTTATAGATAAAATTCTGAGAAAATATGGTGTTTGGCATCGTGTAATACTTGCATATTACCCACAGACTAATGGCCAAGTAGAGGTGTCAAACAGAGAAATAAAGTCTATTTTGGAGAAAAAGGTCAATAGCTTGAAGAAAGACTAGGCGAAAAATATAGATGATGCGCTTTGGGCCTATAGAACAACATTGAGGCTTTCTTGGGGGATGTCACCATTCGGTCTTGTGTTTGGAAAAGCATGCCCTTGTGCAGGTTAGAACACAGAGCATACTGGATGGCTTTCGACAGTTTGAATATGGATAGTAAGGCTGAGTGAGAAATGCATCTTGGCACTCAGTGAATTAGAAGAATTCTGCAATGAGGCTTTGAAAATGCTAAGATCTATAAAAAAGACAAATCTTGGCATGATAAACATATATTGTAAGAAAGAAGAGTTTTGGTCCCAGGTCATGAGTCCTCTTGTTTAATTCACGACTCAGAGCTTTCCCAGAGAAATTAAAGTCGGTAGTCGAGGTATTTCACAGTGACTCAAGTTTTCCCTATGGAGGGAGTGGAAATCATTACTCTGAGGAGCTTTGAGTCCAGCATTGTATGATGATTTGACATACTTTGGGCGACTTTCATCACGCAGCAAACCAGGCGTCAATCGAGCACGAAGAATTGTGCGATGAGAATTCCGCTGACCACGCGATCTGGACGTGTTGGGGATTCAAAGGAAGTCGAGCTAACGACATTAAACAAGCTCTACTTAGGAGCAACCCAAGCATTTTGAAATTTTTGTTCATTAATGCAGTTTTTGAGTGTTTTATTATTGTTGTGTGTTTTTTGATTTTCTTAGAGATCTGTTCTTGGAGAGGCGTAAGCAACTGTCGCGTATCTGTGAGTTGTATTTTTCGGGCTCAGAGATTGAAGGCACGATGAGGGAATGGCAGGGCTCGTTTGGGTTGGATGAGTTGGGCCTTATTAAAAATTATTCTATATGACATAGTGCTGTTGTGGAGCTATTGATTGAACCTCTCACGTAGCGTCGTGGCGGTGAGGAAAAGTGGAAAAACAATCAACTGTAGCATTGCGGATGTTAGATTTCCACACTCTTTGGAGCGTGCGGCGTTGGATCTCAACGATGCGATCTTCAGGTGCGGCTCTCGAAGGAACATTTGGAGATGTAAGGCCGAATGTGCATGGCGGTGCTGGTACATGAACATGAACGTTCACATTTTCAGATCCAGCACACTCGAAACCCTAACACTCTCTGGTTTTTGCGAGTTACAATAGCAAACCTCTACTCAACCTTGCCCATCCCCAAACGATTTCATTTCCTCAAAGACCTGAAGCACCTCTATAGATCAAAGCCTAGAGTTCTCATTGTTCACATCGCTTTGGCGATTCTGTTAAGTTGTGTAGAGTATAGATTTGATTTTCTTGGTGTTTTTGGGTTGGTTGATAAAGGAAGGAGCCTGCAGTGGTGATTAGGTGCAAAAGCCTAAATTCATAATAAATGATGTTTCACATAGTACCCACCAAAGTGTTTGATTTTTGCCTAGTAGGGTTGCACATCTTTTCTTAGCTATTCCGTAGGCTTTACTCACCTTTGAGTGTTTGGAGGTTTAATTTAGGAATTCTGTATGATGCAGAATACCATCAAACCCCTACCTCACCCTGATCTTGTGTGTCGAACAAAAAGAAGAATGACTTAGAGGACGAGAACAGTGAAAGCTTTCTCATGAGTTGTGATCATGAGAAGTTGATCCAATGCGAGTGTGTCCGAAGGAATTGGCCTCATCTCAAGAACTTCAATCCTTCCATCAAGGAGAGGGTTTCACACCACCACAGCGTTTCTTTTTTTGTAAAAACTAATGCGAATAAGGATGGAGAGTGCTTTGGCCAGTAACCAGTGGTGCCCTGATGGGACAGTGTGAAGAATTGTATGCAGTGCGGGCTTTCCTCCTGCTTCTTCTCGTATCTTGCAATGAATAAATTTGATCTTGACGATTGAATCACAGATTATGACATTGTTGTATCGGATAAATCAAATGCCTGGGGAGGAACCGTCAGACTCTGGTGCAAAGGGCATTAAGCCTTTGGAGCCCAGCTCTTGCATCTCATCGATAATCATTTTTTGTTTCCCAGTTCCCCGGAAGGTGGACTATAAATTTTCAGTTCATGCGACCTCAGAACTATCAAGCTATGTGATGTCTTACCTATGAAGAGGTCTGACAGCGGTTGTGCCGACCGCCTCAAAGGATGGAGAAGAAGAAAGCAAGGAAGTTTTACACCAGGCTGCGCTACCTTTCCCCTCATATAGGAGTTCTTGTTTTATACTCCAATTTTTCTTTATTTTAGGAAAGATAATCTCATGATTTTGATGATAAGATCTCTTTCCTTATCAAAGACCACTCTGATTTTGGAAAGATAATCTCAAGGATTTAGAAACAAAATTTCTTTCTATCAAAGACCAATTCTCCCTTGTTAAGGATTAATGTTTTTTGAAGACGCATCTAATTCGGATATCGGGGAGATTTTTGGATAAACATCCTATGCATAAATTTTCCTAACATATTTATTTTTGTCTAACTTCCCATGTGCGATAGATCTGGCCGAATGGGACTGAGACCCTAGACGGTTTTATGACCATTCGCTTGGTCGGGTTCCGTGTAGTTTTGACATAATGGGCTGCCCAGAGGTCAGTGAAGTGAGCACTGGGCTTACAAAGTGGGCGATGGCCTATCATTAGCGGTGTCTGGCCCTAAGGGCCACGAGCACTCAAGGGCCTCCATATTTAATAAATGTGGTTTATGAAAGCATTGAAATTGGGTCAAACCTGGTGACAACAACTAAAATTAACAAGAAGGATATAAAATTCTTAAAAATACAAAACTCCTTCCTACACTAATAACTCACCTCACACGCACACACCCCCTCTCCAACCCAACCAAATTCTCCCTTCTCTTTAACAACCACCCCACCCCTCCATTCACACACACACGCCAACCACTGAGCCCTTTTGTTCTTTTCTCAGACTTTTTCTATATAAATTACCTTCAATTTTCATCTTCAAATAAATTAAATTTTTAATCATTTTTTAAAGATAATATCTTACTTTTCACTTATATGAAAATGTACTTAAGACTAAAATTTATTACTTTTAAAATTTTATTTTTTTCACTTTTTTGGTTAAACTCTTTGTTTTGTGTAATAAATATAGTAAAATAAATTAACTTTTTAATATATAAACAAATATCTATAAGAATAAAGATATAAATAAAATGCTAATATTTAAATAATATGATAATATATATATATATATATATATATATCAGGCGTGTGTTTTATACTTATATTTTTATAAACTCAAAATTTTCAACCAACAAGTAGAATAATTTATTTTACATTTAATTTTAAAAAATACTGAAAGGAAAAATTAAAAGAACAACATTAGTAACTAAAAGTAACAAAATATTGTTTTGAAATAAGTAAAAAAATATTGTTACTTATAGTTACTAACATAATATCTTTGAAAAATTAGATTTATAAAAATTTAAAATATAAAACATAAAATAGATAAAATGATAATATGAAACTGAGGAATATCATATATCATGAATAAAACACATTATTACATACATATAAATATATTCATTTTTTACTTATCATTAAAAAATGGAAACATGCATATGTTAGTCTTAATAAAGAAAATTAGGGGCCTGTTATATGTACAAAGTGATAACACTAATCAGATAAGAAAATTGTACTAATCAGAGGCAGAAGTGTACAAACTTGTACTTTTTCATAGATTTAAATATTTTTGACCGGAATCTCTTCCTATGTTTATACATACACGAATATAAGATATTATTTATATAAGCTGACAGATGTCACATTTAGCTTGCACATAGATGAATAATTTAGTACATGTTTATGCTATAAACTCTGCTATAATTTGAAAATACAAAAATATAAATGATGTGAATTTTTTATTATGTTCTTCATCCGCATAAATGAACATATGCATATATTACTTTAATAAGGAAAACAAGAGTTTATTATATCAGACAAGATGATTTACACTAATTATACAAGACAAATACACTAAATGTACATAGCATGTTTGTATTTCATAACATTTGAATATTTTTTAATTGAAAATCTATTTCTAGGTCGTATGCTAATACACCACCAAGACATTTTTATACGATTGATTGATGTCATACTTAACTCATACATAATACATAACCTAGTATATGTTTATGGCATAGACTTCCACAATTAAAAAATATGATTGATTTCATTTTTTTTTCTTATTTATTTCACCCATACTCATGGAGATATATATATATAACTCTTTAATAAGCAAAAATAGAAGTTTGTTATAATGTACATGTAATTACACTAACTATACAAGACAATGTACTAAATGTACAAGGGGTGTACAAACTTACATTTTTCTATAAAATTTGAATGTTTTTTTTTTATCCAAAATTTTTGTCAAACATAAGACATTATTATATGATATTGTTTGAGTGTAAGCATTTGAGTATATATGTTAATATACTCAAACCTGATTAATATGCTAAATGATAAATATTATATTATCATTTTTAATTCATATATTAAAATTTAAAATCATGGGTAAACACTTTTGTATTATATTTAAATTAAATACTAAAAATGTTATTAATATTTTTTAAATGTTAATATTTTTATATTTACTTTTTTTTATTTTTAAAATAGTTTAACTTATGGATATTTTTTAAAAATTTTGTGCTCTGTGTACTTAAATAAAAGTATAAAAAATAAGCAAGATTATAATATAAAATTATAAATATTTAAACATTATATAGAAAATATTAGTATTTATTTGTATATTTATTAAATTATTTATTGAGTAACGTTCTTGTAAATTCTAAAAGTCAATCTACTTTAATATATTTATTACACAAAACAAAAATCCTATAAAGAAAATAAAAAGTAATGAATAAATAAATTTCAAAAAAACAAACTTTTAGTTAAGTAGATTTTAAAAATAAGGAAAATAAGACATTATCTTATAAATTTAAAGAAAATAAATAATTTATTTTGACATTTATTCATTAAAATAAGAATGAAAATCTAATAAAGAAAGTAATAAATAAAATTTTAAAAGAATAATTTTTATTAATTAAAAATAAGATATTATGTTATGGGCAATTAATTAAAATCATAAAATTCCACTCTATGAAAAGAAAAAACTTGAAGATAAATTAAGTAATTAGAGTTTCTTTCTTTCTTTATTATGGTTTATCCTAACTTTTGATGTATCAAACCTTTACTATGTTCTAATTTCTTTAACTTGGGTTTTTGTTATATGTTGGACATGAAGCTTATATTTAAATGTTAATTTTTCATTTTCTATTGTTTCTATAATTTGCCTCTATCTATTAATTCATGTCAGTGTTATTTGCATTTTGCTTCTAGTCAATCTCAACATGGTGATGGTTCTACGAGACCTAAGAGGGGTGAGGAATTTGACATAAGATGAATTAACCTAATTAGTCTGGTAGTGTAGAAATTACTGATAATTAGGAGGCGTGTGAGATTCTTAGGTCTTAAAACATCTCTAATGCTTGGGGTTGAGCTGAGAAGCAAAAAACCTAGTGTTAGTTGGTAGGTTGACCTTGAGAGAGGCTTATAATTAACTTAGACAAGAGTAGTCTTGGAAAGCTATTGCAAGAGACAATAGGATGGAATTTTGGCTTAGATATAATAGGATTGCTCAATTACACCAAATACCCTAGGATTTTATCATCTCTTGGTATTCCTAAGTTGCATAGTTCATTAGTTAGATTTAGATTTCAGTAATTTAATTTTAACTCTGTTTCAACTCATCACCTTTAACCTTTTGGATATTAGAGAAGTATTCTAATTTTGGTACTTAGCATCCCTATTTCCCTATGGATCAATATTCGTACTTAGGTACACTTTATTACTTGACAAGCGTATACTTATGTAAAATAGGCACTTTATTGCATAGTTTATTTATATATCACGAATACGCGTATCACGGTGAAACTAGGACAAGGCTGGTCGGGTAGACTTTACCTAGCAGAGCATCGTTCCCTATCTGCGGTGTCATTTTACCGGTAATGCATTGGGTGGTGAGGATCCACAAAGGCTGCTCGTACATCTGAAATTTCAGTAAAGCGAAGTATGGTGGGGTGTCATGGTTCGGGATGGTGGAGACAAATGGGGATGAAGACATGTCATCAACGCGTGCAATCACGAGATCAGTTTCTCAGGGGGATGGTGGGCCGGTTTTGAGATGAGCAATTATGGAGTGCCCTCAATGTCTTCGTTGCTCATTAGAATTTATTACTTCGCGCTGCCATTAACTCTGACCTAAGCGGCTTATTGAGGTGGATGGCAATGTGTGCTCCACTTTATCTCGATACTGGCGTTCCATTTATGAGTATCTTCCCCATCTACCTCGGCAGAGGTGGTTGAGTTGGTGGCATATCCGACCTTCCTACCTATCGAGCTTAGGTCCCTCATGCAACTATCACATGATCGGGTTTAGGTCAATCACATGAGATCGGGTCCCTCATATAATTGTCATGTGATCGGGTTGGTCACTCACATGGTATCCGTGAGCCATAGCTTATCCCATTCCAGGGAGACAAACTAAGTCACCACAGCTAATCATGCACATTGTCTAAATTGACCAAATACTCAGTATCCCAAATGATGGTTCACAAATTTGGAGTTCAAAATTTTAAAGTGTCCTTCTAATAGCAAACATGACACTAAATTCCAACTCATATGAGACCACAAACACAAAAATAAAGAAGATAAAACTAAAATGGCAGATAACCAAACTAACTAAACTAAACACAAAGCAAACATGCATAGCACAAGACAAAACACAATACACTAATAAAATACAAAGCTCATTCTATCACAATTTGTCCCCCAAAACTTGAAAATTCCTCGATGAAATAGACCATGAAAAAAAAGGAAAATGAGAGGACTCCACTGATGATAATCAAGTTAGATCATCCAATTCTCTTGCCCTAGAACCAACTTTAGGACATCCAAAAACTAGAAAATCACAACTAAAACACCACAAAACAAGATCAAACTAGAAAAAATAAAAAAACAAACTTAAGACTAACTAAAAAAATATAGAAAAGTGAAAATAAAACTTGCTAAATTTAGTTTACCTCTAAGAAGCCGCTCCGTTTTTTTAGAGTCCAACTTGAATCATAAAACTATGGAAAGAATGATGATTCCCTCCTCAATATGTTCCAAAGAATGAGTAGTTGTGCTCAATCAGGCCAGGCAAATAGTCTTCGCGATAATTTTTTTGAAATTTTTTTTCTTTTTCTTCGGCCGTTTGCCTATCAATTTCCTTGTTCAACGAAGATGCACTCATCCACCTAAAGAAATGGGGATCACATCAATTTTCAACTCCTTATGCACCTTATCCTTAAAGTCATATCCGGAAAGTCTCATGACTTCTTCTTCCCAATCTCATGTGGTTCTGGAGGAAGTTAGCTCATCTTATCTCCGATAGTGAGTATCTTAAATGCTCATTTGTCCCATGTTTGCTTAGGTTTTAGTAGTTTTATGAGATAAATAAGCTTCATAATGCTTTTTTTTTTCTCTACTTTGTGATTAGGCCAACCATTGAGCGAAGAAGAGCGAAATCGAAGAAAAATCAACAAAGTCATCATGTTGTCGTAGTAAACATGTGATCCTTTCACACAGTGATGTCCTTCTAAAGGTTCATTCATTTCCATGGGCGATTCAAGACTCTGAGGCCATAGACACCGTCACACAATTGATGCGGATAGGCAGAATCGACATCCGAAATTAAAATGAACATAAATGGATGAATTCCGGAATAAGTGTGCGAACACTCAGCTGCGTAAAGAACACTCATTCTATAGTGTGAGTGCTATGAGGCCAGTCATGCTATAGCTTGAGCACACTCACGTTGTCGCATGGATGCTCATGTTTCAGCGTGGTTTGGCTGCTTCTCTTAAAGTAGCTCCCCATTTCTCCATGCCGTAATGTAGATCCACTATGCTACAAAATGGATGTTGAGGCCTAAAAAGTTGCTAAGCCCATCTTCTCTCCTTTCTTGGTTTTGGCTTGATAAAAGAAGGAAATTGCGGCTTTGAAAGGGGAAGAGTTAGGGAGGTGCTCTTTGAGGCAAAGACCCTTTAGTGGAAACACCCAAAGGCAAATCTCTCTTAAAGGGAAACGATTTTTGGCCTTGAAGAAAAAGAAGGAGATTTGAAGATAAGAAATGGGTTTCATCTACATTATTCTCTTATTTTCTTGCTTTTCCTCATTTTCTATGTTTCATTCCTCCTATCCATGCGCTAATCTCATTTTCTAGGGTTTTGATGTAGTCTAAACGATGAACTATGGTGTTTAGTTTTGATTTGTAATCTTTGATGTGTTGACTTTCTTATATACTGAATGTTCCATTTAATTTCTTATGCTTGTTGATGATTGATCACTGTTAACATGATTTGTGACCTAATTTGAGGTTGAGAAACAATAATTAGGTTAGACCATGAATGGAATGTCACGTTCTGCAGAATAGAATATTTGTGAGTTTTATGCATGTATTGGGTTTCAAGTAGCAATGCATCCTTGAGCAGTTATGATGGTTTGAGGTAGAGATACATTAGAACCTTTTCTAAGAGTTGATTATTGTTACTTGAGTGAATATGTGTGTAGGTGAAATCTGCCATTAGACTTCATTGAACAAGTAAAGCCTCACCATAGGAATATGTTAGATGAAATAAAAACCCTAGGCTTTCTTGTAATTACATTTTCTCTTTGAATATTAGAGTCTTTAGTTTAGTTTGTTTTCTATTTCAACTTCTCACATTTGTGTTATCCAAATAAAGTTAGGACTATTCTAATTTCAATACATAGTAACCTAATCCTCGTGAGACGATACTCATACTTTCAATATATTACTTGAGGCGACGCGTGCACTTACGCATATAGGCACACACATTTTATATAGCACATTTCAAGCCTATCAAGTTTTTGGCGCTGTTGTCGGGGATTGGTGTTTTTACTAATATTGATACCAAATAGTCCTTCTTTACTTTGGATATAGTTAGTCTTGTTTTATTTTTCTTTTATAATTTACTTTGGTTTGTTTTCATTTTTGTTTTGTAGGATTTAACACTCAATGAATCCGTTCATGGAGACTATCAGTAGAAACCCAGCCCTCACTTACTTAGCAGTAGAATGAGGCAAATAGCTAATAAGCATCATCAAAGAGCGAGAACTCAAGTGTAGAACCCACATGTGTCTATGAATCATGTTCAGTATGAAGGTACCCAAAACTCAAACAATTATAATTTTGGATGTGACCATCCCCCTAGCCTCTCAAAGGAAGCAAGCCATCATACTCTCCATTCTCCACAATTCCAAGGATCAAGCTTAGAAGAAACCATGATTGAATTTGCTAAAGTGTAAGACCCAAGAAATTCCAATTTCTGGAATAAGGGCAAAACCGTAATTTCGATTACAAAAAAATTGTGATTCGGTTAAAATCCAAAATTAATTCTCGATCTCGGATGATAAACGGATTGCAGATTGGAATCTTCTGTGAAATCTAGTCAGCGTAAAATTTAGTAATTTTCCGAGACGGTTAAGTCGACCGCACGTTTTTCGAAGGCATCGCGTTTTGGTCTTGTAAAGCGCGTTTCCGATGCGACAAGTCACATATAGCATGTACTCATGTGCCATAAGTGGTATGAGTAGAGGAAATGATAATGGGCCCGGCTGAGAGTAGTCATAGAATATCAATTAGTAAGAGGCCCGTAAGTCATTTTAGAGTTTAAGTCACTAGATGACAAATTAGCAAATAGTGACTCTCTTCTTCTTAAATGAAGCAAAGCCAAAACATGGGAACCATTTTGGATCACGATGAGCTCCGTTTGAGGAGCTTTTAGAGAGGAGGGTGCTTCTCTCTAGAATGCGGAGATCCAGAGTGTTGGCGGTCTTGAGACAGAAGGAGAAATGTTCTACGCGGGACAGGCTACGCGTGGACTCCGGGATCGGGAGTTTCTTCAAACTCCTTGATGTAGGGGTTTCTCCCTACTTGTGTTTTATTCCCATTTTTAAGTGTTTTTCCATGTTTCGGTTGGTTTGAGGCCGTGAGGGGCCGTTTGATCGGTCCCAAAACATGGGACCGAGTTGTTAGAAATTCTTGGGGATTTTTCTCACCATCAGTGACTGCCCAGAAATTAGTGGGCTGTTTGGGTCTTTAAATTCTGAAAATGTTGCTTTAAATCATGTATTTATATGAAAAAAATGCGAATGGGTTGTTGATCGGTCCCCAGGAAACATGGGACGAATTATGAAAAATTTTTTGGTTCATTTGGGACAATCGTAGGCATTTAGTAGTGTGGGCTGTTAGGTTGGGTTATGCATTAAATTCTATTTTGGTGAGTAGGGACCGGAAATGGGAATGGAAATTGGTTCCACGAGAGGAACCGATGTAGGAAGTGTCGTGCCAAGTGGACAGCCCACTTTACTGTTTTGGAATTTGTAAAAGCAGTCCGGGTTTGTGTGAAATGGATAAGAATTGTCCATTTGTTGTGTGCTGATTTGTTAAAAATGAATGGCTTGGTATGTGTGGAACTAGATAGGTTAAGACATTATTTTAATGTGTTAGTACAATGACACAATTACATGGAATTAAATTGTGTTATAAGCCATTGGAGATGATTATGATTTGCTCAAGTGAGCTAATTTGAGTGATGGTTGATATCATTGAATTGCATGCGTGTAATTATAGTTGATTGAAAATATGCATATTGACATATTGTGTAAATGATTTTGAAAATGGCATAATGCATTTCATATGCACTGGGTAGCCTAGAATTAGGTGTGAGTGCATGACAAGGTATTTTAAAAACGGATATAGTTGCGAAAGGAATTTCATAGGATGATATTAGGAGAATTGGAGATTGGGAGATGGAGCCCGACGGATCATTTTGGATGAGGACCATGGCCCATTTGGAAGCTCACCAACCAATTCACCTCGGAGGGGTAGTCATATTTTGCAGATATTTCGGTAGTATATTTTCGAGCAAAGTTTTGTTTTGGAAATGATTATTTTCCTCATCGGCTTGGGCGAGTGTTAGAGTGAGTCGGTGGACTTCGTGACATGGGGTGATCATGTAGACATTCAAGTAGGATCATGTATTTACTTGAGTGTGTGTTTACTTTAGACATTACCTTTGCGGCTTAGGTGGTGAGTAGCCCACTTAGGGCGATTCTCCTACTGAGCTTTAGCTCACCCCGTCGTGGGACCCCTTATTTCAGGTACAGGGAGCGCTCGAGAAGACAATTCATTTTGAAGATGCCAGTTCATGATTTTGATGGTTTTTTGGACATAACATGTATTAGACTTGTAGATGTTAATATATGTTTGTATAAAAGTGTAATCAACTATTGAATTATTGGGAGATAATTGGAGAATAGTTATGATATTTGTTTTTATGAGTATTAGTTTATGGGCCCAAGTGGCCGTAGTGGATGTATTGTGATTATTGGACTGCTTGGGACAGGTTTCATGCAGGTGTTTCATTTAGGTAGAGCTCCCCGTACAAAGGAGACTCTGCCCGATTTTCCAAAGTGGCGTCGGGTAACCCGACCTCCACTTGTATTCCGCTGGTTGACGGGTAGTCAACGGACCCCCGGGTTTTGGGGCGTCACATAAAGCAAGGGCTGAAATGAAAAATTCTCAAGCTCAAATGGCCAAATCAAGTCTAGAGAAAACCATGGTTGAATGGAGAAGAGCTTAAGCTAAATTTGAAACCTCTCAAGCCAACTTCATGGAGGAGGTGAACCAACGTCCATAGAGTTAATATTTGAAAATAAGTGGATGAACTAGCCATCTCGATGACTAAATTATATGGAAAGCAAAGGCCAATGTCCAATTTCAGTCCATACCACTCAAGAGCTTGGAAGAGACAATAACTCCAAAGGCCACTTCTCATACTCAGTCCGAAATTAAGATAGAACACCCACAAAGAAAGGAGTTGAGTATAGAGGAGTTAATGGCCAAATACATGAAGAAGGAACAACAAAGGAGCTTCCCCACCAATCTTGATGAGAAGCCAGAAACATAAGATGTGGAGCAAGGAGGCTATCACCTTGATGAGTGGTGGAGAAGAGGAGCCTAAAAGAGTAGAGGTTGAATCCAATGAGTTAGAGGAATTAGATGCAAAGGAAAATGAGTCAACTTTTCCAGAACCAAATGAAATGAGAGGAGGAGTTGTAGAGAATATTTTGGAGTTGACTCTTTGGGGTGAGGTGCAAAAGAAGTTAGAAAATGAGAAAATGACCCCCATGTTTAAGGTGGATGAGTACATTGTTCAATTGAATAATTTTCTTTTTCCCTTTTCTGTTTTTTTTAGTTAATTTTTCTTGTTTGATCTTATTTTCTTTTGTTTTTAGTTGTTCTTTTTCAGGTTTTTTTTATGTCCTAAAGTTGGTTCTAAAGCAAGAGAAATAAGATGATCCTTGAGAGTCCTCTCTTTCCAGCCTTGTTTTTTCAAGCTCTATTTCATTGAGGAAATGTTTTGTTCAATTTTGGGGGGACAAATTATGGTAGAATCAGCTTTGGATTTCTTTAGTATCTTGTGTTATACATGTTTGTGTTTGTGTTTTGTGTCTCATATGAGTTGGTTTGGTTCTTAACAACTGTTTGGAGATGCTTTTGACATTTGTTCTTCAAAATTTTGTTTTATTTAGCCCAAACTTGGGATTACCATCTGTAGCACTCCATTCTGGCCCGACTGATTGGCGGATCACGGGCGAGTTCAGGTTGCTAGCGGTTCAATTTACCAAAACACATACAAAACAAGAGCCAGCTGTTTAGGCTGTTCCATTTCATATAAACACTTTGAATATGTCGCAGGCGATTTCCAATTAGTAATTTCATAAACATTTACATTCTAACAAAATGCATTTACAATGAGGCATTTCATGCCATTCAAATAATATACAAAATCGTTTCAGAGTTTAACTCTTTTGATCACAAAACATTAATTGTTCAAAAGTAGGATGGATGCATATGACAGAGTATATACTTTTACTGCCCAGCTTTCTTGATTACTCTGCACTCCTCGATCTTGTCCTTCGTTCCTGTTCAGTCAGTACATGCGCACCGATAAAAAAAAAAAAAAACTACGCGCTAAACATTTTCATGCTTAGTGGTTCTATACGATTCTCTCTTTATTTCAGTTTAAATCAAATCATGCAATTTCATAAGACAATACATAAGATAAGATACATAAGATATATTTCCATTTAATCAATTACAATTCATTGGTCATCTCAAACTATGCATTTTCATGTGCAACAAATCATTCAGATCATAAATCATGCACTTTTTCATTCTCATTGTCATTTTGCATTTTAGCCTTACTCCCGAATTTAACTATGCTTTGAAGTGCAGCATAGCGAATCCACACCGCAGTCATTTGGTCTACAACCCGGTGTAAACGGGTTTTATAAAAATATGTTTTCGGTTGGTGTACACTACCGATATTGTCCCGTTGGGCTACAGATCGGTATGCCACAATAGTACATTTGTTCGACTCTTATTGGTATACCAATCTATCCTTAACTCGAATTTAACGGTTAACATTCTATTAAGGGCATTCAAATCATTTATAGGAAAATACAATATAGTATGTATTTTTATACGAACAAATCATTTCAATACTCATGCAATTTTCATGTCATTCATTTTATGATCAATCAATTTCTCAAATTTCTTAACTTAAATCAACCTGCAATTCATTTGCTCGATTTATTTGCATCAAATCAATTTAAAATAATTCAATATGCAATTCAAACATTGTGGAAATAGATTCGATATAATGAGAGAAAGGTGTAGAACAAACCAAAAGCTTTGCCTTTGATTCCGATCTGGAATCTAGATCTACGTTCGGGATTTCTCCTCGTGACCCACATTCGATACAATTAAAGAACAATATTATTTGTGTACTAGTGATTTTAGTTAGGAGTTGATTTTGAACTTAATATCATATTCTTAATCTCATTAGCAAATAAGGGCAAGATACAAGCCCGGTGTAGTTGATAGTTTCCCAAACTTTAATCCATCCACGCAACGAAATACTAAAATTTTGCCCCTGCCTTTTAATCCTTTTCAATAGTACTCTTGATCAATTAAACCATCCCGAAGGAAGATTAAGTCAAAACCTCCAAACATACACTAACACCACATGCAAGGACCGTTATTTTCCAGTTTTGTACTCTCTGGACTTTATTACCTAAAAATTATTCGAATGGTCTTCAAAAATTATGAAACTCTCCATTTCAGTCCTTTATATATCCAATGACAATGACATCTCTGAAAATTTTCAATTTAAAATTCCTTCTCTAAGGCCCTCAACCACATAACACAAATAGGGCAAATCATGCTGTTTTTTTCAAACAGCAGTACCTTTAAAACGTGTCACCAAAACCAATCCTAATGTTGTCCAAAATTAACTTCAAACATTGATTTGATTAAGCAGATTCAAAGTCTAACCAACTAATCACCCAAAATCATATTATAAACCAATTGGTCAGTTTTAACTTTAACATCCCCGAGCATAACACATCCACTTTGTGACTTGTAGCAAAACACTTTCTAAAAATCAAATAAATTCACAAATAAATTTGTCCAGCATAAAAGTTAATATTTCCAAGACCATATATTCCTTCCCAAGACCTTTAATCATCCCAACAATATATTTTCATATTCGAACACACTTGCGAAAGCGGTCGAGCTCAATTTCACGACATTTTAATGCCAAATTGGTTAGCTCAGCTAGATCACCTACCGTTATTCTCGATTTTAAGGTCATAACTCCCATAAATTGGTAATGGTTCCTTCACTCATTTGAAGCTATGGTTATAAGGTTTCTTCTCCAATTGAAATCATCCAATTTGAATCACCAAAACTCAAGTTATTGCATTTTACATTTAGACTACTCTAATTTGCAAAACATAATCTGCACATACCTCCACTTTGATTTAAGGCACTTTACCAGGGTTACAGTTTGCGTACACTTCCTTCAAGTAAATTATTTCCCTAGAAGTCTAGTTTACCCATAATTTTGAATCCCCGCCAAATTGGATGATGAAACTGTTTATGGCCCAAAACAAACAACTAAACCCAAAGCAGGGCATACCGGTGGGCCTCTAAGACCCCCTTTAAGCCCATATTCGGGAGCCTAAGTTGTACAATTTACTCTTGGTCCCTTCCATGCATACCAGTGAGCTATCCAGACCCCCTTTAAGCCCATATTCGGGAGCCTAAGTTGTACAATTTACTCTTGGTCCCTTCCATATTTGCAGCTTTATCTCTTATGGTTCTTTACCAATTGTAATCACTTCATTTGGATGATTATAACTTAATCTATAGCCGAAACAAGAACAAGGGTTTTGAAAATTTTTTGACAGCATTTCCTTTGAAAACCAAACATTTCCATTTTTACAATCACTCCTCTAAACCCAGTCGAACCAATACGGCCAATTAACACTCTTCAAAACTTCGACCCAGCCTGACCCAGCTTCATTTTACAAAAAAAAAAACTATTTTTATCAACATTTGGGGTTTTCCCAACCTCAAACACAAATAAAAGGGATTTAAGGTTTGAGTCTTACCTCGAAATCTCTTTCAAGAGCTTCAATGCAAGGTTCCTCCTTGTTTTGATCACTTTAGCCTTTGATTTTAAATGGAGCAATTCACAAATCTCCCGTTCAAAATCTAGCTCTCTCCGCTTTTCCTTAAAATGAAATGCCTTAAAATGAGAGGAATGTCTCTCAAAGGCCAAAATATGGTCTTTATGTCTCCTATTCACAAGGCTCTGTTTGGATTTCACACTAAATCCCATTTTCTCATTTTTTTTTTCCATTTTAACACTTCATTTCATTTACACTTTTTCACTTATACCTCTCATTTAGGACCCTTGGGTCCCCATTTGACATTTTTACCAAATTTAATTGGTTTCTATAAAATTTTAAGGTTTCATATCTTTTTCGTTATGAGCATTTAAATTCCAGAAAAATTTCATTTTAATTTATTTTATACCTAAACATATAATAAAAAATATTATATATAAAAAAGAAATACTAGGGTATTTTTGGGGCGTTACAACTCTTCCCCACTTAAGAAAATTTCGTCCTCAAAATTACCTTCATTGAACAGTTGTGGATATTGTTGTTGCATTGTTTCTTCACTTTCTCAAGTAGCTTCCTCGGTCTTGTGGTTTCTCCACAGCACTTTGACTAGCGGAATCTTCTTGTTCCGCAATTCTTTCACTTCACAAGTCAAAATCTCTACTGGCTCTTCCTCATAGGTCAAATCTGGTCTCAACTCAATTGTCTGCGAAAAGAACCCCATGTGACAAGACTGATCCCGATTACCTCAGTAGCATGGACACATGAAACACATTATGGATCTTTTCAATTACGGTGGTGCGAAAGGTATCTCTTAGGACCCACTTTTTGATCCTTCATGAGGGCCCCAATAAATCTAGGGCTTAACTTACCCTTTTTCCCAAATCTCATCACCTTCTTCCAAGGCGATACTTTCAAAAACACCTTTTTGCCGACCTCATCTCTAATATCTTTTCTTTTCATGTTGGCCTATGATTTATGTCTATCGGTGACCACTTTCAATCTTTCTCTAATCATTTTCACTTTTTCTTGATCCTCTTGTATCAAATTAAGACCAATCACTTTCTTTTAAGCAATTTCGTCCAACACAATGGTGTTCCATTTTCTTCCATATAAAGCCTCGTAAGGTGCCATTCAGTACTCGATTGGAAGCTATTGTTATGCAATTGACTAAAGGGATGTGTCTATCCCAACTACCTCATAGTCGATCACACAACTCCTTAGCATGTCTTCGAATCCCGAGATTACCACCCTTTTGATTGTCCATCCGTTTGTGGGTGGAACACCGTGCTGAAATTTAGTCGAGTGCCTAAAGCCTCTTGCAATTTTCCTCAAAATCTCGAGGTAAACCTCATATCTCGGTTTGAAATAATGGATATTGGAATCCGATGCAACCTAACTATTCCTTGATGTACAACTATGCTAGCTTATCAATGATAGTCGGTTATCAACGGTGATGTAATCAGCGAAGCAAATCGATCTCACTGTTCTGGCCCGAGTCATGCTTCCTCCTGGTAATGGTAAGTTGTGCTAACCCACAAAATCCATAGTGATTTGGTTCCATTTCCCTCCATTTGGTGATACATTAAGTACGCTAATAATCCCGAAGGAACTTGATGCTCTCTTACCCTTCACTTTTGACACCCCAAACACTTGATTCTGGTCCCGAAACATCTCTCTTTTCATTCCGGACCACGGTCTAGAAACCTTTAAATCTTGATACATGCTTTGTACTACTGGATGCATAGTAAAAGATCCAGTATCTTTTAGAATGTCTTTCTTCAATTCACTATCATTGGGTATATAAACCCGATCTTTATAATATAAAACCCCATCTTCATTCTCTGTAAACTCGGTTTTTTTACCATGTCCAATCTAACTTATTATGGGAGCAATTTTCTCATCTTTCTTTTGTGCCCCCAGCACTCGATTCAACAAATTCGGTCTCGCTATCAATTCTTCCACTACTGTACCATCATCTGTCAACGACAATTGAGCATTCAACACTCGAAGCGTTTGCATTGTCTTTCTAATCAAAGCATCGACCACTACATTGGCCTTTCGGTGATGATCAATCAATACGATATAGTCTTTTATCAATTCCATGCATCTCGCTGTCTCAAGTTAAGCTCTCGTTGAGGACAAATACTTAAGACTCTTATGATCGGTGTAATTGAAACATTTTCCGTAAGGTAGTGTCTCCATATTGCTGTGCAAACTCAGTTATGGCCAATTCCAAATCATGCGTATGGTAGTTCTTTTGTGTAGCTTCAAGCGTGCTTGAAGCATACTTCTGCCTTACCCTCTTGCATAAGGACAAATCCGAGTCGTTTAATGATGCATCGCTAAATATCCACCATTCACTTTACGTATGTCGGTTGAGTAAGAGCAGTGCCTTGGTGAAAAACAACATAGAACTTACTTGTACTTTCACTCCCTCAAACTTTACATTTATCTACAGTAATCTTTCATAGGGACCGCTTTGTGATCGCCGAAAACCCCTTAGCGAACCTTCTATAGTAACACGCGATCATCACGAGCTACGCACTTAGTGACATTTCTCGGTGGTTTCCGTTCCAATAATCACCTCTATCTTCTGGATTCGCTCAATTTAGCTATTACGATACAAGGTGTCGAGGGGCACTTCTCTAAACCAAAATTCATTTGCTCAATTTTGCATATAACCAGCACACACTCTTTCGAGGTTTCTAGCACTACCCAGGAAGGTGTATCATACGAGGATGTCATCTATAAACACCACAAAAACTAATCTACATGTTGCCGGAAAACACGATTCATTAAGTCCATGAAATTTGTCGGTGCATTTGGCAACCCAAAGCGACATTACAAGGAACTCACCAATGTCCATATCGCGTTACGAGCGTCGTCTTATGCATCCATTGTCCTTAGTCCTCGGGTTGATGATACCTAGATCGTAAGTCGATCTTCGGAAAGACACTTGCACCTTTCAATTGGTCGAGCAAGCCATCAATCCTAGGTACTTGGATACTTGTTCTTAGCATCATCTTATTCGATTTTCTGTAATCAACACACAGCAAAGCGTGTATCTTTCTTCTTGACAAAGAGCCTTTGGAGGCTCCCGGTAGGTGATACACTTTCGAGCAGATAAATCCTTTCTCTATGACTCTTACCAGTAGGCTACAATTCTTTTAACTCCACTGGAGCCATTCTATACGGTGTAATGGATGCCGAATTTCAAACTCAATCTCTCTCTGAGGAGGCAATCCTGGCAACTCCTCCAAAAACACATCCGGATAGTCACTAACTGTAGGGATGTCTGACTAACTAGGCTCCCCATTTTTTGTATCTATCCACGTCGCGGTGGGCTTCACACCCGCCTCGACCATCGTTATAGCAGTAGCGACGGATATCACATTAGAGAGGTGGTTCGACCTCTCATCAATAAAAGTCGCTTCCTCACCACTCGGTGTCCTTAAGGTCACTTTCTTCATTCTACAATCAACTACCACTTGGTGTCGGGACACCAATCCATCCCAAATCATCTACGCCAACTCTGCGAATGATAACTCGATCAAAAATCTCAAGGAATTCATACTCTAAATACATTAGGAAATCTCTATAAACTTTATTCACAATGACACTATTAGGGCCTGAACTTTCCATGTTTACCTATTAAGACCGACAAGATTCGCATCAGAGCCACGTCATACTTTATATGCAAATGCAATGCATGTAATAAAAAAAGTTCAAAATCATTTGCAAACAATTTCAAAATCATTTTTGTAGAACCGCCTAAACCTAGGCTCTGATACCACTAAATGCATAGCGCCATTTCGGCCCGACCAATTGCGGTCGAACCAGAAGATTAAGGTTGCTAGCGAATTCATTTACCAAAACATATCTGAAACAAAATAACCCGTTTAGTAGGCATTCCATTTGTATAAATACTTTCAAATATGCGGAAGCAATTTCAATTCGGTAGGCCATAAACATTTACATTTAACAAAGTATTTACAATGAAGGCATTCCATGCCCATTCAAAATAATATACAAAATCGTTTCAGAGTTTAACTCTTTTGATCACAAAGCATCAATTGTTCAAAAGTAGGATGGATGTATATGACGGAGTATATACTTTTAATCCGCAGCTTTCTTGATGACTCTACGCTCCTCGATCTTGTCCTTTGTTCCTGTTCATGCAGTACGTGCGCATAGATAAAAAAACTACGCTAAAGCATTTTCATACTTGGCGAACCTACATCTGCGATTATCTCTTTATTTGATTTCATCCAAATCATGCAATTTCATAAGACAATGCTTTTCGTACTTTCTTAAACCAGTAATACGATACAATACATACATAAAGATATATTTCCATTTAATCAATTACAATTCATTGGCCATCTCAAACTATGCATTTTCATGTGCAACAAATCATTCAGATCATAAATCATGCACTTTTTCATTCTCATTATCATTTTGCACTTTAGCCCTTACCGAATTTAACCTATGCTTTAGGTGCATAGGATAACGAATCACCGGCACGATCCAGCTGGTCTACAAGCCGGTGTAAACAGACTATAAAAATATGTACTCGGTTGAATTGTACACTCTACGACTCTTGTCAACCATTTGGGCTACGGATCGTATGCCACAATGGCTCACGTTTGTTCGACTCTTATTGGTATACCAATCTATTCTTAACTTCGAATTTACTTGGTTAACATTCTATTAGGTTCACATTTTATATTTTGTTAAGTTGTTGGTTGGTTCTTGGATTAGTATTTGTTCTTAGTTTCGATCATGGCTTGATTCTAGGTCGTGATTATAACTTTTGGTTGATTTTCCTTAATCCTAGTACATTAAGTATAGTAATTTGTTTTTCAGATTTTATATAAGTGTGCTATAAGCCTTTTTTGAATTAATGAATTAAGTTTTTCTTCTTCCATTGTTCAGCCCATTCTTCTTTTTGGTGTCTTTGACTCCCTTTAAAGTTAACATATTGTAATGATTCACTCTGCACTATGAAAAAATCGTCATTTTCGTGTTGGGCCCTCATTGTTTTAAAATATGTCTACTTAGTTCCTATTTGGTTCTTAATAATATTGCAAAAAAAAAAAAAAAAAATCCGAATCGTCATTGATTACTTCAAAACACTTAGATACAGGGGAAGGGAACCAAGAGAACAAACAACACAACAAGAGAAAGAAGCTAGCTGCATAAGACCCTATGTAAGGACAAAGCAAACTAGAGATGGTCGGCTTCCCAAGAATCTATATTGAGGTGTTTGAGAACAAAATCTAAGATACCTTGAAGGGTTGAAACTTTAGATATCTTGAAGCACATGGCTACAAAAGTATAGTGATCAGCATCTTAGAAAAATGAGAAAAGGACTGGCAGAATCATAATTGTAACAACAGTTCTTCTGAAAATTGGATGTGACCAATCAATTATGTTCTATGGGGATCAAGAAAACTCAGCTAACTTTGTACTTAGTTCATCATGTGTACATTTTGTCTTCAAGCTCATGGAATGGCACTTAGCATTTGGGTTGAATTCCTTCTAGATCAAAGATGATGCAATGTTCAGTGTATATATAGAGAATATTGTATAGAATATTTTATATATTATTGAATTTTCCACCAAAAATAAAATAAATAAATAATAGAATAAAAATAAAAACAAAATTCTAATGTGCCACCATCATTGATGCAATGGAGCTAAATTTAGCTGATAAGCTATGAAATTCATAAAGCAAATGCCTACATATTTCAATGGGTACATACACCATTGTACCTACAGACAATATTAAGTAAGGTGCTAAAGGGACTGCCGGGGCTTGAACCCCAAAACCAAAGCTTCCCATCACCTTGGAGTCTCTCAGACCAGTAGCCAACAGAAGGAGGAGATGCTGGCAGCTGCCATGAATGAGGCGACCTCATGTGCTTGTTGTGCCATTCCCAGCGCAAGGACATGTTGCTCCTCTTATGAAGCTGGCCCATAGAGTATCTGATCATGGATTCAAGGTCACTTTTGTTAGCACAGAGTTTATACATGAAAAAATAATTGCTGCAATGCTTGACAAGGACGGAAAGCAGAGCCAAATCAAGCTAGTCTCAATCCTTGATGGACTGCATCCAGGAGCAAACTGAAATGATGATGATGTTAAGCTGACAGAAAGTGTTTTAACAGTCATGCCTGGCCATTTTAAGGACTTGATTGAGAAGGGACAAACGAGGATAAGCAGATCACATGTGTCATTGCTGACACAACAGTTGGGTGGGCACTTGAGGTTGCTGAGAAGATGGGAATCAAGAGAGCCGCAGTTTGGCCTATTGCCCCAGGGAACTTGGCTTTGGCACTTCATGTCCCAAAGCTTATTGAGGCCAGAATCATAGATACTGATGGTAAGTTGGTTAGATGAATTCTGTTCGATTTACCTCAAAAATTTCGGGGTGCAACATGAGATTTTAGTGAAGAGATTAGGCTGATAGGCCTGATCACTTAACTCACTCCTAATCTTATTAGGTTATGAGCCTGTTTAGTTTTTGAATGCTTGGAAATATGTGATGTACTTTTAGGATTTGTGGTGATTCTAAGGTATTTGTGGAATTAAAAGATATTGTGTGGCGTTCTAGGGTGTTGCAGATTTTTTTTGGGTTTTCTCCTAATAGCTTCAATACTCCAATCTTGTACCAGTAGTGGACTTGTGTGGTTTTTTTTCCTAATAGTCTTAATACTTCAATCTTATACAAATAGTGGATTTCTATTCCTTTGTCCCTAGTTTTTCTAAGATTTCCACGTGTGTTTCTTCTTTTCATTTTTTTTTTTGTTGCCTATTCCCGTTTTTTCTTTTTAACATGATAAATGAACTTACTGTGTTATGTAGGATCTCCTTTGAAGAATGAGTTGATCCAGCTGGATGAGGATATCCTTGCCTTTAGCAGCATTAATCTTTGGTTGAACTCATTCAATGATCTAAAGATCCGAGAGGTTATATTCGGATATGTTTTCAGAGTAAACCAAGCTGTCAAACTTTCCAACTGGCTTCTTTGCAACTCATTTTAAGAACTTGACTTGTCAGCCTGTAACTTGATTCCTGACATATTACCCATTGGCCCTTTAATTTCAAGTAATCATCCTTCTCATACTGCTGGAAACTTCTGGCCTGAGGATTCAGCTTGCCTAAAGTGGCTTGATAAACAGCCTGCTAGCTCAGTCATTTACGTTGCCTTTGGCAGCATAGCAATGTTAAGCCAGCACCAAATCAATGAATTAGCACTTGGTCTCGAACTTGTCGGTAGGCCATTTTTATGGGTTGTCGATCACGTTTCTGAATGGAGTAACTGCTGAATTCCCAGTGGGGTTCATGGAGAGAGTTTTCGGAAATGGAAAGATTGTTTCATGGGCTGATCAAGAAATGTTGTTAGTTCACCCTTCGATTGCATGTTTCTTATCCCATTGTGGATGGAACTCAACCTTGGAAAGTGTTAGCATGGGAGTTTCTTTTCTATGCTGGCCAGGTTTAGGATCAATTCTTGAGCGAGATTACATAGAGTGATATCACAGAAGGTTGGTTTGGAATTAGACAAGATGGAAATGGAATCATATGACACGAAATTAAGGCGAAGATTGAAGAATTGCTGTGATGATGGTATAAAAGCAAAATTCCACAATTTGAAGGAAGGCCAAAGAAAATTATAGTAAAAAAATTTGGATCCTCCTCCAAGAATTTCAAAGCCTTTATTGAAGCAATGAAAGAGTGTTGATGCTTTCCCAAGAATTTGACAACAATATATATATGTGTATATATATATATATATATATATATATATATATATATATGTAAAAAGTGAAGAGAAAAACAAAGTCTTAGGTGGTGTTTTTTGTTTTTCGTATGAATCCTTTTAGACTTTAGACAATTTGTGCTTAGTTTGGTCACCTTTAGTGTATCCCTACCTTCACTTGTGCAATACATGTAGTGTTGTCTTCAAATAATACTTTTGGCTTGTGCTTAAGAGAGGGTATCCCACATGATTCTTGAATGTGTTGTATCATGGATCTCAACCAAATACATTCTCGACTGACTTCATGCAAGACAAGAATTTCTAAGTGATTGGAAGAGGTAGTCACCATTGTTTGTTTCTTTGATCTCCGATATTACGGTATTTCCATAAGAAGAAAAAGTATTATCTTGTTTGTGATCGAGTTTTGTGAGGGTTCGAAAGGTTACCTGCATCTACATTACTGAACAATTCTGGTTCTAATGTTTTGGAATAAAATAATCCCATGTCACTTGTTCCATGGAGATATCTTAATACATGTTTAATTCCGTTCCAATGCCTTCTAGTTAGGGCTCAATTGTATCTTACCAGCAAGTTAACTGAGAAGACAATGTCTAGTCGAGTATAATTTGCAAGATATATTAAATGCACCAATTTACCCAACTAAGCTATGGTACTTGAGGACTAAGTAATTCTTCAATGTCCTCTTTAGAGGCTATTTGATCTTTAGTCACTTCAAATGACCTGCTAACTATAGGTGTACCTAGGGGTGGGGGAGTGGTTTGAGATTTATTCACATATATATAAACACTTCAAGATTTTTTTCTATATATATTGATTGGTGGGAGAAAAGACACCTTTTTGAACAATACTCATTTGCCAAGTCGTCTGATAACCCCTATTTTTACGAGAATACTTTCATTTCAAATTCATTCTTTAAGTAATTAGCTTCTTTAATAGACTCTTTATGAGACCAATTAAATTTAAATCATCCACATATACCGCAATGATTGCAAATCCAATTGTAGTTTTCTTGCTAAAAGCATGGGCAAGTGGATTGTTCACAAATATTAGTTTAAACGATTATAACACATTCGACGAATTGTTTTAATCCATATAAAATCGTTGCAATTTAATTGAGTACATGCTTCGTGGTTGTGACTTCATTCCTTCAGGCAATGTAAATCCTTCAGGGATTTTCATATATGCATCAATATCTATATATCCATATAAATATATTGTGACTACATCCATTTGCCGCATATCAAGTTCTTAAGAGATCGCAAAACATATCAAAAAGCGAAATGTGGTCGCATCTAGTACTAGAGAATATGTTTCCCATAATAAATTCCAGGTCCTTATGAAAAACCTTGTCCCACAAGTCATGCTTTATATCGTACAATTTCATTTTGTTCATTTTGTTCATTTTGTTCATTTCGTTTTTGTACAAATACCCATCGATATCCAACAAGTTGTATATTTGTACTATTGGTCCAAATACCTTCGTTTAGATGAGTGATTTCAACTATGTTTAGATTGCTTCTTTCATTGTAACCAGTCATGTAGTTGTCAACATTCATTCACATTTTTGTGAGCTCTTGCTCTTTATCATTACATTATGATGTCCATAGCTATGAAAGAAAAAACATCATCTTACAGTAAAGTGCTGGTAAAAACCCGATCCATATTTTTTACCCTTACATATATATATATATATATATATATATATATATATAAAATTGATCATAGGGATCTCTTCATTGTTATGAACAAGTATGATCTCAAGAGATAAATGTTTGATTGGTACCTTTGTAGGGGTTACTTGTTCATCAACTATGGGCTCAAGATCTATTTCTTTTGATCATTTTATATTTGTATGCTCTTCAGGCGCATTAATTTGAACATTTTTCCATTTTCTAGGAATTGTGTCTTTTGAGCTAAGAGGTCGCCTATGTTTTAATTGTGGCTTAGACTCATTAGCCATTATAAGTTCCAATTTTCCCATTGGAATTTCAATTTGTGATGAGATATATATTTGTAGCCGGTGTATGTGATTTTGTAACCTTTGCTGAATCAACAAAAAATTAGGTAATCTATTTGTAAGATATTGTAAATGATTTATCGTTTGAACTTCTTGTTCAATTTGCTTTGTAAGGGGATCAAGATGAGATAAAGAGGATTCATTCCATGTAATTTTTCTCAATTCTTCTAGAATTTTGCTTTCCTCCCACTAATAGTGGGAAACCATTTCATCAAAATGGAAATCTGCTAATCAAGCAGTAAAAACTTTACCTATGAGGGGCTCAATATATTTAATAATAGATAAAGATAGAAAACCAACATAGATATCAAGACGGAGTTGAGGACCTAATTTAGTTCGATGTGTGGGGGCAATTGGAACATAAACAACATAGCCAAAAACACGAAAGTGTGAAATATTAGGTTGATAAACTAGGAGTAAAAATGTGTGGTGATAAATGTGATTGACTATAGGGCAGAAGGCAAATAAATTTGTAGAGTGTATAATAGCATGCTCATGCCGATGAAGCAAAGTTTCCTATGCCAATAAAAGGCAATTTGTAGAGTGTATAAATTTCAATTTTTTATTGATAAAGGCAAAATAAATAAGAACCAAACAAGCCCTTAGGGTTTTCTATGTTTTTCAAAACAAAAAAAAGTTGGGAACTTAAGCTGTTCTTTGTGTTTTTGTTTTCTTAGAAAAAACATAGTTTTCAAATACAGTAAAAAAAGGGCCTTAAAGGCTAAAGCCCAGCCCACTATTAGAGCATGATATGACAATGCTCTGGCACACTCTATCTCTGTAAGAGATTTTGGGAGCAAAAACCACATTCCAATAGTTTTTTATTTTCATATCTAGAAAATAGAGATGTAGATAGTGCATCTTTGTATTTTTGTAAACACTATTCATCTATTATTTTATTATTATATTACCATTATGGCGTTATTTTATCATTATAATAATAAAATAATTATTTTAATAATATTTTTTATTACATTTTATTTTTCAAGATATTTTTATTTTATTATTTATTAATTTTGAACTAATTTTCATCTACAATCTAGTAAAATGATTTTAATATATTCATTTTTAGTATTAATTTATTTATCATAATTTATCATTTTTCTTGAAATAAATAAATTCAAAATAATTTAATTTTTTATTAAAATTATTTTTTGACAATGATATAATACATTTTGTACTTTCATTTATATTGAAAATGAAGATTGTTGGTTAAGGTTAGATAATAAAACATTAAGATTTTAATTAATTAATGCAATAATTTTGCTTATAAATAAAAATACAAATTAAAAAAAAAAGAAGAACCTAGAAATTACATCAATGTTTTACTTTTAACATCTACTTAAACTAATGCATTAACTACAAAAAACATTTTTGTTATACCTTTTTAAAAAAATGATTGCATATCCCAAGAAAATAGATAAAGTGGTTCACTATATTAGTTTTTGTATTTTATTTTTATCATTTTTAATGTAATTTAATTATATAGTTTTTTTAATATTGTTTTATTTTTTTTTAATGTAATATTATGTTTTATAATATAATTTATTATATAAAAACATTTTAGTTTTTAATGTAATTCTTTGATCAAAAAGGGTTTTAATATATTTTATTAATTACCAATTTTATTTATTTAATATAATTTTATATTTATATTTAAATGAAAATAAAAATATTTCATTTATCGTATTTTAAAATAAATGGTCATTTAAAGTTGAAAATATAAATTACTTTTTTGTAATTGAGTCTTTAAAAGTGGTTCCATAGTTTCTAAATATAAAAGATAATTTGAAGTTGAAAATAGAATCGATGATGGGAATCTTAACAACTTTGAAGAAGTAAGTTGACCCAACTCCAAGAATATTAGCCAAGCGGTAAAGACTTAGAAACTAATGGGTGGAGAGAGTTTTGAGAGTAAACTAGAAACTACATGGCTCTTGGTTAGAAAATGTTTTCAAAAATATTTTATATTTTTAAAAAATACAAAATCAAAAAAAAATGTTTAACACTTCAAAAAAAAAAAAAAAAGAGAAAAAGTTTTTATTTTTACAAGTAGAAATTTAGAAAACAATGTACTTTCTCTAATAACATATTTGAAGTAGTTCTTAGTTGTTATTTTCATGATTATTTTAAAAATTAATTACATGAAATATTAAGATTGATAAAAAATAAATAAGTAAATAATTAAATATTCAAGTTAGTTTTAAAATCTATAGTACTATTAAGAGTAAGAAAAACATTTCTCAATTTCTTTCAAAACTACCCTTGCTAATACATGTTTTTATCATGAATTTTTTTATACCATTTGGAATATCAAAAGGTTCAAATCCACCCATGTTTGCATTCTACATTCAAACGGCTTTCCAATGACACTTCACACGCTCAAATTCGAGTTAAAACGAAGAAGTTATGACCCTGTTGTGTCGCGACACTAGGTTACCTTTCGGCTTGTTTTCTTTTCAAACTTGTCGAGTCATAGCTAGCCGTTTGCTGAACTAAGCGTGTAATGTCGTTAATCTCTTGAATGAAATGCAACTCACAGGTAATTTGAACACTAATATTCTAGATGGTATAAATTCATCTTTCCAATCTTTCTTATTTGTAGAGACACCCGATTGACTCTCATTTTGAAAACATATTGCTCATTTCTTGCCAAACCACTTCCTTTCCATCAAGAGTCCTACAAAACCAAGTTTAGAGGAAATGTTATGAGTTTTACATGAATATGGATATAAAATACTAAAAAAAATAGCATGACAAATGAACTCCAAAACATAGATGAGTTTCCATCTCTGTAATATGTAATAGGTTATTCATTATTTTTGGCTTAATATGGCATCCGCTAATACGTATAAAAAGATTTTCTAAGTTGTTATATTATCATCACGTGCAGAAAATATATTTGAATAAAAAACTATTCAAATCAATGAAAAAATGTAAGCTTGTACACCTCTTGTATAACTAGTATATTGACTTTGTCCAGTTAGTATAATGACCTTATACATTATAACGAACCCCTCTTTTTTCATAACCACTAGACTAATATATGAATGTTTCCATTGTTTTAGTGAATAAAACAAGAAAAAAATGACATCAACTAAAATTTCCATTTTTTTAGATTGGGGAAGTTTATGCCATAACAATGTACTAAGTTACTCATTATGTGAGCTAGTATGACATTCACCAATGCATTTTAAATATCCTAGGTTCATGTATTATACGACTTAGGAAGAGATTTCAGATAAAAACTATTCAAATCTTATATGAAATGCAAGCATGCGGTTAGCATATTTGCCTTGTACGGTTGTGATGCCCCCGAACAGGGTCCGTTGACTGCTGTCGACCCGCAGATACAAGTTGTTGTCGGGTTGCAGAAGCGCCACTTTGAGCTGTCAGGCGAGTCTCCTTTGTACGGGTAGCTCTGCCCAAATACATCACACACGCCAGAGCACATCCCCAAGCGGTCAATATAATTCCAACATGAGTAAAGCGTGCAGGCCCATAAACAATACTCATAATTACATACAAACTATGAATCAGCTATATCGATAGTTCTAAGAGTTCAAATGTTTTACTCTTATACAACATATATTAAAATCTAAAATTCTAATACATGTAGTACATCATAAAATCAAAGCCACAACTCGGCTTTCTTCTAAAGCGGCCTCTACGCGATGGCGCAGTCTCCCGAGTCTTGCTCCACGTACTTGAAATAATGAAATTCCCACGGCGAGGTGAGCTGGCCCAGCATTAGTGGAATGCATACTGAGTACTCTCCGCTAAGTGCGTGCAATGCTCCAAAATAAGCACACATTCAAGCAAATGCATGAGTCCTACTTGAATGTCTACATGATCATTCGGAACCCCGGAGTCCTCCGGCTCTCTCACACTCGCCTAAGCCTCGTATAGAATTATAGTTTGTTAGTTTGTGGGCAACCCTCAGATGTGTATGTCGATTGAAATTGCATTTCCCAGAATGATTGATATATTATTTATTTTAATGGACTACCCTCGATGAATATCAATTGGGCCGCTCCGGCCCGATTGATATTTTTCATTTGAACTACCCTCCGATAATTAACATTTTTGGGCAACCCTCAGAACCATTTTCTCTGGGCTTCGACTCATGCACTTACTCCACATAATCTTAGGATGTTACAGTGCGTATCAGATACATCTGCGATTCCAATCTGATCTAATTCATGCAAATATATACATGAATATATTCACAAATTAATCACACAATCATATATGTAATTATCATCTCAAACATCAAAATTAGCTCACTTGGGCTAATGATCAAACACAACAATTCAATTTGAATCACTTGACCAAACCCGTATTTTCCGCAATTATAGATTTTGAAATTTACGTTTGAGAACGATGAAACCCTGGATTTCTTTGTTCTATCAAAACACAAATGATCGGTTCACCTTGTGAGTCCGTATTTCTCGGCCATTTCCGGCCTCAATCAAAAAATAATCGTGATTTATGGAACCAATTCATCACATTTAACCCCGAACGGTCGTGACCCGATGCGTGAATTTGTTCGTGGGTCTCAAATCCAAACATTTCGGTTCCAAGATTTGGAGCCGTCAAGCAGGCCGTTCAAGGCCTCGACCAGCTACCGAAACGTTAACGTAGTACTTAGCGAAGAGAATAAGAGCCAAGTAGGGAGAGCCCTACCTCTTGGGTTGTTGAAAACTCACAAAATCTGGTACCACGCGTGGCCGCTCCGCGTAGAGCAGGTTTACCTCTTCTGTCGGCGCCGATGGTCGGATCGCCCGTATTTCTAGAGAGAATGAAGACTCTCTCTCTCTCTAAAACTTGAAATTTCAGCTACTGGATCCCCCTTTTTGGCTTCCCGTTTTGCTCTTTAGTTTTAGTGGAGAAGATGAGTCATGCACACTATTTTGTCTTCTAGTGACTTAAACTTTCCAAAAATGACCTTTATGTCCCTTCATTTCCCAGTTTTGATATTCGGCACTATTACGGCTGTCCATTTTCATTATTTCTCTACTCCTACCACTTATGGCACATGAGTACTTGTTATATGTGACTTCATTCATCAAAAATCGTTTCTGACTTTTGAAATGATGCCTCGTAAAAGCGATGCCAACTCCGACATCTCGAGAATTTTATGAGAATTTACATGCTTTAGATTTCGTGAGGCAGTTCCAACGGATCAATCCGTTTCATCATCAAGAGATCTAGAGAATAAATTCTGGATTACCCAACCGAAATAACAATTTGAAATCGAATTACGATTTTTGCCCTTTGAAATTTGAATTTCGGGTCTTACATTCTTCCCACTCTTAAAAGGAATTTCGTCCCATTCAGAGACCAGTCTAATCACTCACATGCATATGCAAGCGTGCACTTTACATGCATGTAGCGGTCATTAAATCTTAGCGACTAAACCCGTGCACGCTTCATCCACTAGCGAAGGATGGGTGGCCTCATTGTGTCCTCGTGCTCCGCGTGGACTCCTCCCTCCATGGTGCCTCCATAGGTACTGCGCTAGCCTCACGGTTTTGCGTCGCAAGAACACGATCCACAACTATCAACCCAATGCTGCTGGTCCCTCCTCGAAGAGGTCCATCGATTAATGACCTCAATCACATCCCCCGATCCACGCGTATGGTGATCCCGGAATTATATTTATGGAGCATGGAGACGTGAAACACCTCGTGGACACCTGACATGCTTGGCGGTAACGCTAACCGGTATGCAACGGTGCCTACCCTGTCGAGTATCTCGAGAAGGTCAATGAACCTCGCGATAGCTTGCCACGCTTAAGACCTGACCACCTCTCTTAGGTATTACCTTGAGAAGACATGATTCCCGACCCACGAACTCTAAGGGTCGGCGTCGTACATCGACATAGCTCTTCTGGCTCAGGCGGTGAAGGCGTTATCGTATCTGGCTCACCTTCTGGAGGTTTCTCTAATCGGTCGGGACCCGGTGGAGCTCTCTCACCTTAGTCCCGGCCTGCCCGAGTTCCTGCGGCCTCCGTACAATGCCTCATACGGTGCCATCTCTGTATACTCGCACGATAAGCCCATTGTGTAGGCGGCGAATTCCACTAAGGAAAATGCTCCTCCCATTCACCCTCATGATCCGGGACGCATGCTCGTAGCATGTCCTCTGTCTGTATAGTCCTCGAAGCTAGACCACCATCATTAGAGGTGGAGCGTTGTACTCATAAGTCGGTCGTGTGCCCTTTGGCCTTTGGAAACTCTTCAAAGTGCGCCATAAACCTGGGTCCACTATCCGACACTATGGATCTTGGTACTCCATGTAAGCCGGACTATACCTCAGATATAGCCGGCGGAATCTCGAGCAAAGTGGCTACCGCCTTTGCTAGAAAATGTCTTGAAACATTGGCCGAGTCCACTATCACCCATCTGGTAAATCATGCTTACGCTACGTGTCGGTAAGTGGGTCACAAAGTCCATCGTGGCGTGCTCCCACTTCCCGCCGACCCGCCTCCGATGGTGATGGCCACCTGGCGCCGGTGCTTTCGGCGCGCTTTGTTGACATGTGAGGCGTGAACAAAGTCCCCCGTGTCTCTTCATCCCTCTAATAGTACTTTGAAGATCTGGTACATCTTCGTGCCACCTGGATGCCCGCGGCCGTCGGAGGCAGTGAAACTCCGCCGAGATCCCTCTCTCCAAATCGGTCATTGAGGAACCACTACGATCCACATATCGAAGACTACCATCTCGTGTGCGAGTCGACCTTCTTCACGTACCTGGTAGTACTTTCGGTCACGATGGACGTTATCTGCGTCTGCTTTGGGACTCAATCACTGCGCTCTTGAGAGGCGGTGTAGCCCTTTAAACTCCCAGGTACCTTGATGCGCTCATTATCGCCCAGGCATCCCCACAATCTCGAGCATCCGCCACTCGAAGCTATACTAGCCAATGCTCCTCGTGACTTCTGATTGAGTGCATCAGCCACCACATTTGCCTTACCGGGATGGTAATGCAAGTGAAGTCATAATCTCCCGGAACTCCATCCATGTCGTTGCCTCGTATTGAGGTCGGCTGCGTGAAAATATCTCGCCAGACTTTTATGGATGCAGGTAGCCACCTCGAACTCTCTCGCCATATAAGGAGTGGCGCCAAATCTTCAAGGCGAAGACTACGGCCATGACTCCATGTACGATGTGTTGGGTGGTCTCTGTCGTGATTCTTCAGGCAGCGAGAACCATAAGCTCACACCCTCCCGAGTTGCATGAGACACATCCCGTCAGGCTCTCGAGGCATCCTGGCTACTTGTGGCACCCACATCCCTGCCAGGGACTATCGAGATGGGAGGCTGAGTGATCTCTTCTTCAACTCCTGGAATGCCTCCTACGCCAGTCATCCCAATCAAACTTGACCTCATACGAATTCGGCCCTAGTCATAGGTCTTTGCTATCTGGAGAAATCCTCGATGAATCTCTGTAATACCCGGTAATCCCGAAACTCACGTATCTCGAAAGGCGCGGCTTTGGCCTCTCGACTCATCCTTTGCCTCGACCTTCTGCGGGTGCATTGACCTCTGATGCGACACCACGTGTCCCAAAATCTCACCTGGTGGCCCGAACTACCGCACTTCTTGAACTTAGCGTACAGGCGATGGTCTCTCGACAAGCTGTAAAACTATCCTCAAGTGATACTCATGCTCCCACTCGGCGGGAGTAGATCAAGATGTCATCCACGAAGACTCGACAAGGCTTGATCTAAATAGGGTTGAAATATCCTGTAAGCTAGGATCCATGAATCTTCTTTGGCGCGTTCGTCGATCGAAGGGCATCAGTAAACAAAGTGCCCATGCTTAGCGTCCTAAACCTTTGTCTTAGGAATATAAAAATCCCACTAACCCTAAGCTGATGGTAACCAGTGCGGAGGTCTATCTTGGAGTAGAATCGCGCTCCTCTCAACTGATCAAATAAATCGTCAATCCTCGGCAATGGAGTGCAGGTTCTTGATCGTAACCACAGTGTTATCGTAGTCAATGCACAGGTCGAAGGGTCTTGTCCTTCTTCTTTACCAATAAGCAAGGGCGCCAGTGGTGAAGTGCTCGATGATGAACCCCTTGTTCAATAGCTCCTGTGGCTTTGACTCTGTGAGTTCCTGCAGCTCAAGCCCGGTGCCATCCTATGCGAGTCATAGAGATGGGTGAAATACCGAGTGTAACTTCGATACCAAAGTCTACCCTCTGTAAGGTAGTCGGGTAACTCATGCGGAAAAACATCCACATACTACTTGTAATACTACAAAGGTAGATCTAAATCCGGTCTCTCCTCGTCCTCTGGTGGAGCTTGCCTAGCCATCCATGGCCCCATCTGACACTTGGACTCGTATACTACATGCGGGTAAAACATCATATTTGTCCCCACGAAATAGCACCACGAGAGTACCATCCTGTGTGTGGCGGTAACCCTCCTACGCTCTGTCGATAACAATACTGTAAGCTATCCCACGGTAATCCATCCCGAGGATGACATCGAACTCTGACATGTCCATGATCCTCGAGGTCCCTTTGTAAAGGCAGGAGTCCCAGGATCTCCGACGCGGCCTCGACATATCATCCTATTCGCCACACAATCCCTGGGGAGGAACTCACATATAACGGCTCCTCTAAGGTCTCGACTTCTAAGCCCAGCTCAATCACCACCTGATGCAACAATGAATGAATCACGGCCTTTCCAGAATCAAACAACACTCCTAGCTCATAGGCGAGATAGCAAAAAGCGTACCACTGAATAGCTGGTGTCTGGCGACTCGGCTGGTGTGACCGGCGTGAACACGCCTGGATCCACGATGTCCTGCACGTGGGCCCCTCGATCCTCTGCCTCTACCCATACTGCGGCCTCTCGAGACTCCTTTGTGAAATATGAGGTGCGGAGTGTGGCTCCACAGGCGGTGGCCTCTACGGCTGTCTTAGTCTTTGTGGAGGAACGTATTGTATCCTCTCTGTCCTAGCTCTTGTTGGGATTTGTGATGTCCGAAAACCACAGGATCCACTGTCTTTGGGGGCAATCCGTCTCATGTCAGAAATTTATTGACAATGGTAGCACACCATCACATCCCGCTTTATTGTAGCTCTCATCATCCTTTGGCCGGATCGTGCGTGACTCACCGAGATCCTCGAGAGCTAGAAGCTCTGCGCCTCTTCCACGAGGCCCGGAGGAGGCGAGCATCCTTCCTCTTGCCCTTACGCTCATTATCCAGGAGTGCTCGGGCATCCATATCTCTCTCTCTATTGTCAGGGTTGTCCCAACCGTGGAATCCATATCCGTGAGGCGAGTCCTCGATCCACGGCCCCAGAATGGACAATTTGATTAAATTCTCGAATCTCCTCGCCTTTGCTAGATCGGTGGCCACGTGATCATCGACAAATCGATTGCTCTGTGAATCTGGCCACATAGTCCATCCATGATCCTTCGCCCCTGCCCGACTCTAGGAACTCTTGAGCCTTCGCATGCCTCGCGATCTCACGGAAATACTTATCCATGAGCGACTCCACGAGCTACGCCCGTGTCACTTAACCTCACAAGTCTACAGAAGTCTGAACCCATCTCCACCATACCGGGCCTACTTCCTCTAGATTTGGAATGTAGCTAACTTTGATCCTGATGGTATCGGAGTGATCTCCGTAGCCCTCGGAAATTACATTCTCGATCTGCGCATAAACGATGGTCGCCACCCGTCGAGATCTCCTCCCCCTATGAATGTAGGAGGATGATGTGCCTTAAACCTCTAGAGGTTACTAGGACCTTCGACTTCTGCCTCTGGCTGTGCGATAAGCGACCTTGTAACACCAGACCTCGTGAGGAATGCTGATCGAATATGGGCGGCCGGTCAAATGTCGGTGGTGCCTGACCAGTGCCCAGTGAACGTCCTCTACGTCCTCGTCCTCTACTAGCCATCTACACGATTAACATGGCAGTTAAATCTCATCTGATATCCTACAAGGCATAAACACGGCCGAGACACTAATCATACCGTAAATCCAGAGTGCCATATTGTCCTTGCATTTTCGGTAATGCAGGCAATTAAAATTTTTATTTATTTTATTTTTATTTTTTACCTAATGAGTGATGTCCGTGAATAGTGTCCATGAGCGGTGTCAAGCGGTGACCCTAAGCGATTACCTTTGTGCAAGACATCAAATCGATGTCGCGACATCAAGGTAGCCAGAAACATGTCACGACATCAAATCGATGTCGCGACACCACCTAGAAAACTCAGGTGTGACGCTTGAAAGCGAGATTAAACACTACGAGCCTCACATCTTCCAATCCACCCGGTCATGACGTCCATTTCTTATCGCGACCTCATGTGACGGACCAAGTCGCGACCTCAAGTCATGTTGCGACCTCAAGCTAGATTTTCCCGGTCACCACATACGTTTCATGCTCCTCGCGACGGTTCCGTCCTAACCTCAGCAGTCATGGCGCAAAAGGATCGTCGCGACACCAACTCCTCCAGTCCAGTTTCTGCCTTGCACAAAAAAAAAAATTTTTTTCAAAATCATCCGATAGCCTTTCTTCCTGCTACTCCTTTGATACGATAACTAACCTTGCGCCCTTACAGAATCTAATACATTTATAAAAATTATTTTATTCCAATCGCTACTTGATTTTACATTGTAAAACCTTAGAAATGTTTCTTCCTCTCATGACCAAATAAATTTATAAAATTTATTTATTTATTTATTATTATTATTATTATTTTTTTCATTTCTATCAGTAGCCTTCCTTGCTACTTCCTACATCTGGTAACTTGAATACTGCATCCATATGACAAAAATTTATTAAAATTTTATTTTGTCTTCCAATAAACCAAATAAATTTCTAAAAATTTATTTCTTTGATTTTATTCTTCCAGTTTTGTTCACTGTAAAACTCCCAAAAGTTTTCCTATGTGCTAATCACTAAGCACACAACGTTTCACAACTCATAACATGGTATACACACCATCACCTGATAATTCATCGTCACACAAAACACGAACCATGCATACGGTGTCCTAGTTTTGCCCGTGATTTCCTAGGTAATCTCATACCTAAACTCAACGGAGCCACACCTAGTGGTAATGTTCTTATACCTCAAAGACTATGGCCTAGGCTGATCCTCGAGCCCTAGGTAGCGGTATGCTGGGCTTACGTGCTGTTGTGGCGCTGAGCCGGGGGTCCGTTGACCACTCGTCAACCCGCAGAATACAAGTGGTTGTCGGGTTGGCGCCGCCCGGACCAGTGGGCGAGAGTCTCCTGTATGCGGGAGCTCTACCCCGAATACATCATCTGCATGAAACTTGTCCCAGAAGCGATCCGATATAATTCCAACGCCAAAGTAAAAGCGGCCACTTGGGCCATAAACCCAATACTCGTAATTACATACCTGACTATGAATCCAACTATATCAATAGTTAGAGTTGAATTTTACTCTTATACAACATATATTAAAATCTAAAATTCTAACATGTAGTACATCAAAAATCAAACCATGACTGGCTTTTTCTAAAGCGGTCTCTATGATGAGCCGTCTCCCTCATGCGCTCCCTATACGAAATAATAAATTCCTGACGGGGTGAGCTATCGCTCGATGGTGGAATCGCCACTAAGTGGGCTCTCTCCACCCTAAGTGCGGTCTGTGCTCCAAAAATAAACACACATTGAGCAAATGCACTGATCCTGCTTGAATGTCTACATGACCGACTGAACCCCGAGTCCTCACCGACTCTCTCCTCGCCTAAGCCTCGTATAGGGAATTATAGTTTTGTCGGTTTGTGGGCAACCCTCAGGTGTGTATATATATCGATTGGGCCGCTCAGGCGATTGATATATTATTTATTTGTGGACTACCCTCAGTGAATATCATTGGGGTACGCCGACGATTGATATTTTTCATTTGGACTACCCTCCGATAATTAACATTTTTAGACAACCCTCCGAACCATTTTCTCTAGACTCAACTCATGCACTTACTCCTATAATCTTAGGATGTTCTAGTGCATATGGAGATACTATCTTATGCCAATTCAATCTGATCTAATTCATGCAAATATATACATGAATATATTCACATAAAAATTAAATCACACAATTATTTTATGTAATTATCATCTCAAACATCAAAATTAGCTCACTTGGGCTAATGATCAAACACAAGAAATTCAATTTGAATCACTTGACCAAACCCATATTTTCACAAATTATAGATTTTTGAAATTTCTATTTCAGGAACAGTAAAACCCTCGTTCTTTATTTCCTGCTCGAAGAAGCTTCTGAATCATCGGTTCACCTTGTGAACCGTATTTCTCGGCCATTCCGGCCTCGTCGAAACTTGATACGCAGTTTATGGAACCATTCATCACACATTTAACCCCGAAGCAGTCCATTAAAAACGTCACGGACTGTTAAATTGAATCTCAGAAATCGAACATTTCGGTTCGAGATTTGGTAAAGTCAAAGCGGCGTTCAAGGCCTCAACCAACCGAAACATTAACATAGTACTTAAGCGAAGAATAAAACCCAAGTAGGGAGAAACCCCTACCTCTTGGAGTTTGTCGAAAACTCACAAATATGGTACCCACGCGTAGGCCGCTCCGCGTAGAACAGTTTTCCTTCTTGTCCCGAAGACTGCCGACGGTCGGATCGCCCGTATTTCTAAAGAGAAGGAAGACTCTCTCTACAAAACTTGGGAATTTCAGCTCTTGGATCCCCTTTTTTTGGCTTCCCACGTTTTGCTCTTTAGTTTTAGTGGATAAGATGAGTCATGCACACTATTTTGTCTTCTAGTGACAAACTTTCCAAAATGGCCTTTATGTCCCTTAGTTTCCAGTTTTGATATTCGGCACTAATACGGCTGTCCATTTCGTATTTCTCTACTCCACACCACTTATGGCACATGAGTACTTATTATATGTGACTTCGTCATCAAAAATGGATTTTACGGCACCGTCGATGCCTCGTAAAACGTGCCAACTCCGATTGTCTCAGAATTCTACGAAATTTTACATGCTTACTAGATTTTGTGAGACGATTCCAACGGTGCAATCCGTTTCATTATCCGAGATCTAGAGAATAAATTCTGGATTTTTAACCGAAATAACAATTTTGAAATCGAAATTACGATTTTGCCCTTTTTCCAGAAATTGGAATTTCTCGGGTCTTACACAGTTAGTATAATAACCTTGTACACTATAACAATCCCATCTTTTTCACAACGACTAGACTACTATATGCCTTTTTCCATTGTTTTGGTGAATCAAATAAGGGAAAAATGACATTAACTATATTTTCCAATTTTTTTAGATTGGGAAAGTTTATGCCATAAACATGTATTGGGTTATTCATTATTTTTTGGCTTAATAGCGTAGTACTATCACGTATAAGATTGTCCTAGGTTTCGTGCTATCATATGATATAGAAAAGGGTTCAAATAAAAAAAACTATTCAAATCCAATGAAAAATACAGGTTATACACCTCTTGTACAATTAGTACATTAGCCTTATACAATTAGTACATTGGCCTTGGACAATTAGTAGTGGCCTTATCTGATTAGTATAATGACCTTGTACATTATAAGGAACCCCTCTTTTTTTATAACCACTAGACTAATATATAAATGTTTCCATTGCTTTAGTGAATAAAAAAAAAAAAAAAAAAAAATCAACTAAAATTTCCTTTTTTTAGATTGGAGAAGTTTATGCCATAACAATGCACCAAGTTACTCATTATGTATGAGCTAAGTATGACATTCACCAATGCATTTAAATAATGTCCTAGGTTCGTGTATTAACATACAACATAGGAAAGAAATTTCAGATAAAAAATCTATTCAAATCCTATGAGAAATGCAAGCTTGTACATCCCTTGTACAATTAGTATAATGATTGTAAAACTCGAGAAAATTTTAATTTTATGAAAAAGGGTAAAACGGTAATTTTGGTCAAAAATTTGGAATTTTTCTAGATCTCGGATGATGAAATGGACTACGCCATTGAAATCGTCTCACAAAATCTAGTTACTACGTCGAATTTCGTCAAATTCTGAGATAGTCGAAATTTCACGTTTTTCGAGGCACGGTCGATGGTGCGGGACACGTGGCGCAACTCGAGTGGCTCAAGGTGAGACACGTGTCAGACTGTGAGCTAGTCAAACATGAGCTCAAGTGTGGGCCATAGGAGACACATGGATTCATGCCATTAGAAGGAAATCCAATGGGAAGAGATAAGGTGATAGGGTAATCTAAGGTGTCTAAAGAGAAATGGACGCGGCAGGAGAACAAGTCTCTTGACCAAGTTCTCCCAACTGGTTTGGGGAGAGGAAAACAGGGGGAGAGACCAATGAAAGGGAGAAAGAAAAGGAGCTAGAGAGAGATAGTCCACCTTCTCTCTAGGTTTTCCGACGATTGGACCGGCGATTGCAAGTGAATCAAGAGGGAGAGTTGATCCTCATAGCTAGAGCTTCGCGTCAAGATTGGAGTTGAGGAGTTTCAACAAACTCCGGGAGGTAGGGGTTCTTCTCCTACTTTGGTTATTTTTGGCTTAAGAGTCATTCAAATGGAATGGATGGTGTGGTCGTGGTGGCCATTGATTGAATCCCAGGCCAGGATTTGAACCGTTGGAAATTTTGGGACCCGGCCGGATCGCCCGGACTGATTTGCGGACTGAAAATGGTCCTTGTATGCTATTGTTGTATATTATTGCTTGGTGTTTTGAATAACATGCAAATTGTGTGATATGTTATTTCTATGTTTGAATAACATGTTGTGTATAAATTTTGTTAATATATAAAGCCTTGATATATTGCGCATGTATTATATGGAAATGGCATAATGCATTTCATATGCTGCTGAAACTACCTCGGAATAGTAGGTGTGAGTGTATGACAAATAAAATTGAAGGGTTGTCAAACAAGTTTTTGTAAACTTATTCAAATAAATTTTATCGGAAAGTTGTCGAAGAATTTGTGTTAGGAAATCGTCCGACAATTCACGTCGGAGGAGCCCGTGAATTGTTCGAAGAGTTACGGAAACAAATTCACCTTGGAGGATTGTCAAACGTATTTATATCGAAGGGTTGCCTAAATAAAACAAATATTTTTGTTTAGGCTTGATTTCATACATGGCATAAGCATGTGTAGGGGAGTCGGTGAGGACGCTCGAGGCATGGGAATTGGGCATGCCAGACATTCAGTAGGAATCATGAATTCATTTGAATGTGTGTGTTTTCCATTGCATGAACACTTGGGTGGGAGTAACCCTTGAGGAGATTATCCTCTGTTGCTCTTCCCAGATCTGAGATCCCCTTTCAGGTGCGGAGTGAGTATTCGAGACGGCACTCACTGGGGCCGCACGAGAAAGAAAGCCAACCCACGAGTAGCTTGTTTGTATGTTTTTATGCAAAACATGTATGAAATATTTTGATTAAAACATGTTTGAATATGAGTGAAAATTAACTCCACCGAAACTATTATAATATATAGTTAGTTATATTTTGTGAGTATGGATGTATGGGCAGATAGGGCCGTTTTTACTTAGGTATGGGTCTCTCTGATGTGAGACACCTGGGTTTTCCAGCAGTGCTGATAGTCGTGGGTTTAGAGAAAATGGGGTGTCACAGCTGACTTCATACTATAACAATCATCTTTTTTCATGACCACTAGACTAATGTACATTTTCCCACTTGTTTTGGTGAATCAAATAAGGGAAAAATGCATCAACTATATTTCCAATTTTTTATATTGGGAAGTTTATGCATAAACATGTATTTAGGTTATTAATTATTTTGGCCAATATGATATCTACTAATACGTATAAAGATTGTCTAGGTTGAAGTATTATCATCTGATATAGGAAAGAGATTTCAAATAAAAACTATTCAAATCGATAGAAAAATGCAAGCTTGTACACCTTTTGTACAATTAGTACATTGGCAATGCAGTTAGTATAATGACCTTGTGCATTATAACGAACCCTATTTTTCATAACCACTAGACTAATATATAAATGTTTTTCCATTGTTTTGAAGTGAATAAAATGATCGACTAAAAGATTTCCATTTTTAGATTGGGGAAGTTTATGCCATAACAATGTACTAAGTTACTCATTATGTGTAAGCTAAGTATGATATTCACCAATGCATTTAAATAATGTCATAGGTTCGTGTATTAGCATACGACCTAGGAAAGAAATTTCAGATAAAAAATCTATTCAAATCCTACAAGAAATGCAAGCTTGTACATCCCTTGTACAGTTAGTATATTTGTCTTGTACAATTAGTATAATGACCTTGTACACTATAACAATCCCATCTTTTTCATAACCACTAGACTATCCCATCTTTTTCATAACCACTAGACTATTATATGCATTTTTCCATTTTTTGGTAGATCGAATAAGGAAAAAAATGACATCAACTATATTTTCAATTTTTTTATATTGGGAAAGTTTATACCATAAACATGTATTAGGTTATTCATTGTTTTTGACAATATGGCGTAATAACTGTCACATTATAAAGATTGTCCTAGGTTAGTGTATTATAATATGATATAGGAAATAGATTTTGAATAAAAAAACTCTTCAAATTCAACGAGCAACGCAAGCTTGTACACCACTTGTACATTAGTACATTTGCCTTGTACAATTAGTGTAATGCCCTTGTACACTAAAAAAAACATAATTTTCTTTATCAAAGACTAATATTTGCATATTTTTGTTGTTTTTGTGAATGAAATTAAGATAGGAAAAGAGTCTTTAGCCAAAGAATGCAAAAACAAAGTCTGATCGTTCAAATTGGTCTATGTCATTTTCATTAAATTTCACCAGATCACGAAATATTTCCATACCTCATCAAATTGGACTTCACCAAAATTTATGAAAAAAAAATTTCAGAACATGTATGAATGCTATTCATGTTTCATCTCACAACCAATTTACAAGCAAAGAAAATAATTTTGGCCTTGAGTGAAAAAATCTCTCGATATTACACAAATATAGACCTAGAATTATCATTTTCTTCGTATGAGTTTGCATAATTACGAGGGTTTCGCCTCTTTCTGCCTTCATGTTTTCCAAGGAATTAATACCAAAAGACCAAATGTTATAGAAAATAATTAGAGAACAAAGATGTAACCTCTATACCCATGTCTTCCTTAGTTGAATTTAGAATTTGGCCTAATCATTTTGGAGGAGAAAATATGGAGTGGGTAGAGAGGTTGAAAACTTAGAAACAATGACCGTCAAGAGAGAATTTAATGGAACATAGGGATCCAAATAAGAATGGAAAGAAGGATCAAAATATGATGCAAGCGGATATATCGGTGATTGAATTTTCGGATATATTGGAATATATCAGTAGATATTGTGCTCACATGAATATCGCTAAAGTAAAAATTAACAAAAATACTTGAAAAATGTAAAAATAACATAAATAAATATAAATTCACTTCTTAAAGACAATAGAGATTACTTTGCAATAGTATTTAAATCAAAATTTTTGTTTGGGTTTCTATTTTTAGTTTTACTTAAATTCGTGTTTTGCTTTAAATAAAGAGATATTTAATTTTTTATTATAACTAAAAATAATTTATTGATATTAAATAATATTATTAAGTTAAACAAAAAAATAATCTTAAAGTAATATTATTAAGTTAAACAAACAATAATCTTAAAGTAATATTATTAAGTTAAACAAAAAATAATCTTAAACACCACACTTAAAATAAATAGTTTTTAGTATTAATAGGCTTTTAATAATATATTTTCTTTTATAATATTCTCATATTTTAAATTGTCCAAGTAAGAAATCAAATTTTATAATATATGAAAATTATAGCTTTCTCAATTTGTTTAAAAAAAAATATTATCTTTGTAAAACACGAATGAATAAATAAATTGAAATTATAAAAATATAACTAATCCTAATTTTTTAAATTATTTGGGCCTTTGGCCCATTAGCCCATCTTCTTTAAAATATTTGATGTATGCATCCATGTTTCACTAACAAATCTCCACCATTCATTTTTCTTAAACCACAAAAGTCACAATATATTGTTTTGAAGCCTTATCTCCTTATGAGTCTAAGTTATCCAAGACTTCTTTCATTTTCTCCCATCTTCTTTTTCTTCTTTCTCCCAACAACGAGCTGACAACGAGACTTCCTCTCTCCCGTATTCCCATCTTCTCTCTTTTTTTTTTCTTTTCTCTCGTCCTTTTTTCCATCCCCTCTTTAGTGAATCCTCATTTCAATTTTATTTTTACCCAATTTTTAAATGGAAAATCGGTAGAAAAATTAGATTTATTGACTTCTCTCTCCTTGTAGATATATCGTGATGTCTAGGCACAATACCGAAATTTCGAGCAACTAACTATCGTTTGCATATTTTGTTTTGATGTCGTAGATATCCTATATGCAATTAGACATTTCCAATTTTAATCCATGGATGGAAGGGTAGAGAAAGAGGGAGGAAGCTAGGTTATATGAGGATGAAATTAGTAGAGAAGAGGAAGAACCAATGAGAGTATGCACGAATGAGAGGATTTCAATTGTTTATGTGGAAAGTCATTAAGGATATTTTTGTCCAATCAAATTTTATAGACTTACTATGAATTAGTGGTGTTATCCAGACTCTTTATTAAATAAGAGCTAAAGCTAACCCTAAAACATAATTGCCCCTTTAAGTTATCATCTCTACTAATCTTTGACATTGTGAGTGGATGCCAACAGACATGCCCTACCTATCCTGTTATCTATTGCCTCTTCATCATGGCATCTCTTCTTGCTACCATCATCGAGTGGCTAGGTTATGGACCATTTTATAAAAGCGAAAATCCTTTTCACTCAGCTCTATGGGACAAATAAAGTGTTGAAGATGAGAGGATAGTTGTATGTATGTCAGAATTTGACAGCAAAAGCAAAGTGAATTGGCTGAAGGAGAATGGCCAGAAAGAGAACAAGTGAAAGTGGGTCATCATCCAGATACTGTTCGCTTTGGGCGAAGAGAACCTCACTACCTTAAAATATATCTAATAGATTAAGAGAACTCCATACTTACATAATGCAATACTAAGGAGATACAAGGCCCTCTATTCATATTCCACTGTATTATTAGCATATTGAATTTGGAAGAAGAACTGGTAATAGTCTTTAGTCAACAACCACTTGGAAGACAGAGGCTTCCCCTTGTTTCTGTCATAAGTTTCAGCATTTCCATGGATTCTTAACTGTGCTGCTTTTTCTTTTCCTCCTGTCTTTTCTTGTCTTCCATGTCTATACAATCCTCATCAATTTAAGATTGAATATACTCAATCCATGTTCATGAGGTATCATCATAAGAACAGAAAATCACTTGTCACCCTAACTACACCAGTAAAAAAGAAAGGAAATTCAGTAATGATATATGACGTTTGATTCAAAAATGATTGTTGGCTACATCAGTAGGACCAGCAGAATACAAAGATTCCACTACAAACAGTGTGAGAAAAAAATTCAACCCCACCCATCATTGAATTCGTCAGACACATGAATGAAACAACAGAAAGAGAGGTCAGCTGCAGAAGACATAGTAGTATAAAGGACAAAGTAAACCCGAGATTTCCTCATAGACAGCGTATTTGGAATCATCATGGAAGAAATTCAAGACCCTTTTAAAAAGATTTTATGGTTTTTAAGTTAAATCTCTACTGATCGTATTTGAAATCATCATGGAAGAAATTCAAGACCCTATTAAAAAGATTTTATGGTTTTTAAGTTAAAATCTCTACCAATCGTATTTGGAATCATGATGGAAGAAATTCAAGACCCTTTTAAAAAGATTTTATAGTTTGAGTTAAAATCTCTACTGTCGTATTTGGAATCATCATGGAAGAAATTCAAGACCCTTTTAGAAAGATTTTGCTAGTTTTTTAAGTTAAAATCTCTACGAATCGTCTTTGAATCATCATGGAAAATTCAAGACCCTTTTAAAGATTTTATAGTTTTAAAAGTTAAAATCTCTACCAATCGTGTTGAAATCATCATGGAAGAAATTCAAGACCCTTTTAAAAAGGTTTTATGGTTTTTAAGTTAAAATCTCTACTAATCATATTTGAAATCATCATGGAAGAAATTCAAGACCCTTTTTAAAAAGATTTTATGGCTTTTAAGTTAAAATCTCAACTAATCTTAAATCAATGGCCATCAGTTTGAATTTCCTTAGAGTCATCAGAATGGGCCTAAAGTTTATCGTTCACCATTTTATAAACCTCTTTATTTTCTTTACTGAACTCAAAATGAGCCAATAAAAATGTTATTGAAGATAAGAGAATATATATATATATATATATATATATATATATATATATATCACATATATATATAAAGGAACTTGACAGCAAATAAGAGGTGAATTGAAGCACTGGGGAATTATGAGCCATATCTAAGCACTTAAGAAAAGAAAGGAGCAATAATTGAACTAAAGAACAATCACAGGATGTGACCTATTATACATTATGCCCATAGGCATGCTAAAATGTAGACTTAATTATGTAGGAAAAAATCCATGAGTATTTTGCTTCTAGTGGTCCTAGGGTCTATTAGTATTAACTTAATGTATCTTTCAGTAATAAAATCTTGTCCTAATCTAGAATCATAACAAGTGGAAAATTTAAGATAGATTAGAAAAACTATTTTCTATATATACTGCAGAAACCATTGTTTTCTGCACTAACTGGCACCACCACTAGACTGATGAACAAACGGACTTGGTGATATAAGTTTTGCTTGGAATTAGAGAACACAGAAGTTTTTTGAGGTGGTGGTAGCTGCCATGGGCAGGAGACCACATGTTTTTAGGTTTCTTATATCCAGCTCAAGGACCTATAAAGTCCTCTTATGAAGCTGGCATACCGGATTTCTGAACATGGAATCAGGTTACTTTGTTACCATTGAGTCGATACATGCAAGACTTATGGCTGCCATGCTCAGGCGGATTTAGGGGCGCGGGGCCTCCTGATTGCTGGGGATAAATTTTTTTTTTTTTAATTAGGACCAAAACGACGTCGTTTTGGTCCTAATTGAAAAAAAAAAATTTCATCCCAAAACAAAACAGAGCTTGTTCGAATTAATCACAATAAAACGCAGAAGTTAAAATAGGGCAAGAGGGAGTGGTGGCGGGAGCTCAGGAGTAGAAATTAAACGGAGATGAGACTCGAGAGAGATCAGAGAGAAGGCGAAGGAGGAAGAAGCAGAGGAGACTGGAGAGAGAAGGAGACGAGAGGAGAGCAGGAAAATACCGTGGGTGGGTCTTGAGACTTGAAGGCTGAAGCAGTGTCTTGAGACTTGAAAATACCGTGGGTAGCAATTTCACTCTTTCTCTCCCTCTCTCTAAGAAAAATATCCAGCTTATGCTTCTACTGCCCCTTTTCCTCCTCCTCTTTGAGAACAAAAAACTAAGAAACATGGGTTTAAAATTCATATCTTTTCCCCAAGTTTTTAAAACACAAAACTTTACTTGCTAAAAAGATTGCTGGGATTTTTGTCATCAAATTAATTTTTTCCTTGTTTGAAACTCTTAACAGGTTTGTTTTGGAGCACGGTGGCCAGGAACTCTGAATATCAAACATTTTCACTTTTTCAGGTTTGTTTCGCCAACTCGTTTGGTAAATTTTTTAGGTTTTAGGGTTTGTATTTTTAGAAAATTGGTTGAGGTTTGATTTTTTGAATAATTTTTCAATCTATGCATCTATTATGAGAAAATTTATTGGGTTTGAGTTTCCAATTGTATTTATTTGGTTAGGTTAATTTTTGATTATTTTTAATTGAAAATTTTGGAAATTGATTAAGTTAAGTTTAATTATTCAATTGATGTGGTTAGATGAATTATGAATTATTAGATTGGATTATTGAATTGTGGATTGTTGAATTTGATTATTGAATTGTTGATTGTTGAATTGTGGCATGTTCAATTGTGAATAATAAATTAGATTATTGAAATTATTTTTGTTTTATTGAATTGTTGAATTAGTAATGTGAAATATTGAATTGTTAGAGAATTATGGTTATTTTGTAGAGTTTTATTCTAGCCGAGAATGAAAAGATATTTTCAAGCGTGCCTAAAAGTTCGGTTAGGTCATAGTATTGAACAAGCGGTACAAACTCAAATGCAAATACCTTGGCCGAGAATGTTGAATTGGTAATCTGGATGAGATTGAAATTAATCAAGATGACGTGTTAGTGATCCCAAGGTTATTAAACCGATTGAAAATTTTAATGTGAATATTAGACCGTATTGAAGGAATCGCATCCAAAGTCCTTGTCAACCACACAATCATATTTTCCGAAGAAGTATAGGAAGGTAATGAGGGTTTAGAGATGCTTGGTTTAAGGGCCAAACTATTTGGTTGGAATATGAGTGTAGCAAAGATCTTTGCTTTTTGTTTTTGGTGTTTTTCTTTCAAGCCCAGGTTTCACGAGGGATGAAGGCGTTCACAACAAATGGGTTTAGGCATTTGCAATTGGAAAAAAGCCATAGATAAATTTGAGACCATGTTGGATTGCGTCTAGTAGTGCCACAACCAAGCGAGAACAGATTTTGAGAACTTTCAAAATCAAAAAGCGGAGTGTGAACACATTGTTGCAAGGGGACAAATCTAAAAAAGTGAACAAACATACGCATTCGTTTAGCTGACAATTCTTGATGTTATTAGATTATCTTTTTAGGTCGAGTTTGGCTTTGAGGAGGACATGATGGAGTCTTCCACATCTCGTTAAGGAAGGAATTTTACGGAGTTAGTGCATTGGTATAAGCTTAGGAATGAGGAGGTCGGGAATGTTGTTTTGAAGAATGCTCAGGCAATAACAGGATGACCCTCCATTAATTCAAAGACATGATTAATGCTTGTCTTGTTGAAACTACACTTGCAATGTTAGGTGATCTTGACCGAGTCATTTTCTCTTATGGTTGGTAAAATTTCGTGATTGCTCGGTGAAAAGACAAATGGCTGTTGTGATTAGATATGTGAATTAAGCATGGAGAAATAATTGAGCGATTTTAGGTTGGTTCACGTGAGGAGACATCGGCCAAAATGTTTGAAGGAAGCTATTGAATCTCTCTTTGCTAAATATGGTTTGTCTTTGTCGAGATTAAAGGAGGTCGAGGGTATGATGAGTGCGGCAAATATGTGAAATTTAGTTTGTGGTTTGAAGTCACTTATTTTGAGAAAATCATACATGGTATGTTCATTGTTTTGCACATCAACCCGGTTAGTAATTGTTCTTGTATACAAAACAAATCGATATAGTTAATGATTTTTGTTACACTTTCTATGATTGTGAATATGTGGATCATCTTGCAAGGTCGGATGAACCCGACAAAAGACATGAGAGAGAAGGGTAGAGCGTCTTGAGAATGGAGAAATAACCTGCAGTGCGAGGGAAAAAATCAAGAGACTTCTTTGCATAGACCGGGTGATACTCGATGGGAGTCTGCTTTATGTCGCGCTGTTCGCCTCATAGATGTAGGCCATCGGTGTTGGAAGTTTTACAAATTGTTTTGATGACGGCCTCCTTTCGAATCGGAGCTCAAGTTAGGGGTTGTACCAAAGGATGCAGACTTTTGAGTTTGTTTTCCTATGGTATTGATGAAGCGTTGTTAGGAATGACAAATAGATTATCTATGGTTTCTGAGAAAGATGCAAATATTCTAAATCTTATTATTCATATCAAAATTTGTGTGAAAATTGAGTTACAAAGTCTAAGGAATGCGGATGGGATGGTTTGTTGAACGAAGAAGTAGAGGCGTTTTGTCAAGCTAATAAAATTTCAATTGTTAATATGGAAGGAAGACATAGTACCAAGACTAGTTCGAATGAAGAGGATGGACAAACGGTCATAAACTATCATTATTCTGAGTGGAAATATTTTGTGAGGTATACCCCGGAAAACTATGACTTTATTTATTTCTTTTAAATAAAGTTGTCTCAATATTTAATTTAATTACTATTAATATTTTGTTAGGTTATTGATTCAATTATACAAGAGATGAATCATCGTTTCTCTGAAACAAGCACGGGTTTACTTGATTGCATTGCATGTCTTGATCAAAAGAATGGATTCTCTAATTTTGATATGGTTAGCTTGCACATATGCTTGATCTTTATCGATGGAGCTTCATAAGTCTTAGGCGCACATTTCTTTCTCGGGAACTTCAATCTTTTCTTGATGATATGAGAATAGATGAGTCGGTTCTTTTAATGTGGGAACTTGGGAAGTCTAACTTACGAGAGATGAAAGAAACTATGAAAGATAGAGTTTTTCCGATGGTTTATCGTTTAGTTGAATTGGCATTACTTCTACCTATTGCGACAGCATCTGTTGAAAGAGTATTTTCTGCTATGAAAGCTGTGAAAACTGATTTGCGAAATAGAATGGGGGATGAATGGTTAAATGGCAGTTTAGTGGTATACATAGAAAAGGAGATATTTGATTCTATTGACAACGAACTCATTTTGAATCGTTTTCAAAATATGGATAGTCGTAGAAATCAATTATCTCGCTTGATACAAAACATGAGTGTAAGCAGTTTGTACTTTTCTATCCTTCAAGTTTAAACTTTTATTAATATAATTGTTCGTACTTTATTTATATATTTTGATATATTTTCAGAAAAAAAATTAATTTATTAGCCAGTCGCCCTCTCGAGTTTGGATCCGCCGTGGCCATGCCTCATGAGGATCAAGGAAGCAGCCAGATCACACGGCCTAGTCTCAATCCCGGTCGTGGGAGAGTCGAAAAGATATAGTTAATGTGACAGAGAGTGTTTTAACTGTCATGCCAGGCCTTTTGAAGGACTTGATTGAGAAGATCAACCAGACAAATGCTGAAGTTAATAGCCTATAGAAAAAATCAATGCAAACATTGGCAAAAGCTTAGAAATTTCTTGGTTCTGATATAATTTACTACTGTCTAGGAAATCCTCTAAAATCTGAGCTGATCAGGCTGTCACAGAACTTCCTTGCTGTTAGCACCTATCTTTCATGGAACTTTACAAATAGCGACTATCCGACAGATTTCATTTGAATATGCCTGCAGAGCTCAGCCAAACTGCCAAGGTTTCCAACTGGCTTATTTGTAATTCATTTTATGAACTTGATTCAACGTCTTGTGACATGATTCCCAATGTATTAACTCTTGGCCCTTTACTTGCAAGCAAACTTCCTGGTACTACTGCTGGAAACTTGTGTGCTAATGATCCAACTTGCATAGCCTGGCTTGATAAACAAGCTGCAGGTTCAGTCATTTATATTGCCTTTGGCAGCACAACATTCTTCAAGCAGGAACAGTTCAAAGAACTGGCACTTGGAATCGAGATTGTAGGCCGGCCTTTTTTATGGGTTGTCCCATCTGGTGCTGAATACCCTGACGGATTCACAGAGAGAGTGTCTGAGTATGGAAAAATTGTGGCATGGGCAGACCAAGAAAAAGTGTTAGCCCATCCTTCTCTTGCATGTTTCTTTTCACATTAATTGTGGATGGAACTCAACCATGGAGAGCCTATGCATGGTGGTGCCTTTTGTGCTGGCCTCACCTTGGAGATCAATTAGACAATAAGATTTTTTCATTTGCGCGGTATCTGGAAGGTCGGTTTGAAGTGGATCCTGATCAAAATGGTTGTTTCAGGCACCAGATTGAGACCAAGATTGAAATTTGCTTAGTGATGATGGTATAATAACGGTCAATGCACTGAGGCTGAAGGAAATGGCTGGAAAAAATGTCTCCCGAGTGGATCTTCTTTCAACAATTTCAAAACTGTTGAAGCACTGCAGGAATTAAAGATGTTTCCTGATGTTGTTTATCCAGGCCTTGTGAACCTTTCTCTCAAAGATATCTCTGTTTGCCCATGGGGAAATAATGATGCCCAATTCATCCTATGTATGTACTTGGGATTGTACATTGGATTGATGGAATAAAAACTTGCTGCATGCATGTCTGTCCTAGTGCGTACTCTTGAACTTAATTTCTCCTAACAATGTTCAGAATAAATTGAATATACAATCTTGTATGGTTTGAGTTTTCAATCATTGGCTTCTCATATTTTTGATTCATTCGTTGTGCTATTAGTAAATGAAAGAACAGAGCAAATAAGCAAAGCTAACAAAAGATATCAGTTGAGGGGCTCCAAATTGATGCTTTATGAGGTATTAAAAAGGGGGAATTGTGCTTCAGGGTATGATGGGTCAAAACCTATGACAACAACTAATATTAACAAGGAGGATATAAAATTTTAAAAATACAAAAACTGCCTTCCTACACCTTCAACCTCAGCCCACACGTACACACCCCCCTCTCCAACCCAAACCCAGCCCTCCCCTTCTCTTAACCCCCCACTCACACACACGCCTCAACCTCGAGCCTCTTTTTTTTCTTCCAGGTTTTTTTTCTTATACTTTTCCATATAAATTGTATTTTCATCTTTCAAATAAATTAAAATTTTAATTATTTTTTAGAATATCTTACTTTCACTTATGAAAAATGTACTTAATTAAAAATTTTATTATTATTAAATTTTATTTTAAAAATTTATTTTTGTTAAACTTTTGTTTTGTGTAATAAATATAGTAAAATAAATTAAATTTTAATATATAATGATGATCTATAGTAATAAATAATTTCATAAATATATAAATAAATTACTAATATTTTAAATAATATGATTTTAATATATATATATATGTGTGTGTGTGTGTGTGTGTGTGTGTGTGTGTGTGTGTGTGTGTGAAAGATCGCGTCAACTAGGCCTAGACCCTTTCGTAGACACTAGACCCGCACTTTAGGCCTAGACCCACTACTCAATAGACCCAGTGTCTGGCCCGTATCATGAAGCGGCCCAAGACACCGTATTAAAACCATGCAGGAACTAACCATATGGTAGAGTCCTAAACCTCATCTAAGATCCCGAGTCCCCCAGCCGGTCATCCTACCGCATATGAGAAGTTTGTTATGGATAAAAATATTAAGGAGGAAATTACGCGCAGGATATTTATCCACGGATCTCTCAGTATCCAAATCTCATACGTCTGAAAAACATAAATCCTTAATAAGGGAGAATTAGTCCTGAATAAAGAATGAGAGATTTTATTACCAAAATGATGAGATTATCTTCCCTATAATCAAGGAGAAATTCGAGTATAAAACAGAAAGACTCCTACGAGGGAAAGGTATGCAATTCCAACAGCGTAAAATCCATTTTTCCTCTTCTCCATCATTTTGCTAACTTAATCATTGTAGAGGCGACAGACACACCGTCATCGGACCCTTTTTTTTTCCAGGTTTGCATCGTTCCGTTGATGTCTCGAGAAGCTCGGCCCAATCCGAGGTAACAAGCGGTATATGTATATATATATATATATATATATATATATATATATATATATATATATATATATATATATATATATATATATATATATATATATATATATATATATGTTTCAACAAAAAATTAGTAGAATTATTTTGGTATTTAATTTTAAAAGTAATATTTGAAAGTGAAAAAATAAGGAACAACATTAGTATATAAGTAACAAATATTGTTTTTTGAATAAGTAATAAAAATATTGTTACTTATAGTTACTAACATAATATCCTTTAAAAAAATTAGGTTTATAAAAATTTAAATTATAAAAACATAAAAGATAAAATGATAATATGAAACTGGGAATATCATATATCATGAAAAGAAAATAACACACACATACATATACATATACATATAAATATATTCATTTTTTTCCTTATTTCCATAAAAGAAAAAAATGGAAACATGCATATGTTAGTCATTAATAAAGAAAATTAGGGGTTTGTTATAGCTGTACAAAGTGATAACACTAACTATATAAGATAATTGTACTAACTGTATAAGAGGTGTACAAGCTTGCATTTCTCATAGGATTTAAATATTTTTTTAACTGAAATCTCTTTCTTATGTCGTGTGTTGATACACCAATCTAAGATATTCTTTATATGCATTGATAGATGTCATATTTAGCTCACATATGATGAAAAACCTAGTATTATGCCTTAAACTTTCACAATTTAAAATATGAAAATATAGTTGATGTCATTTTTATTATGTTTTTCATCAAGCAGTGAACATATGCATATATTACTCTTTAATAAGGAAAAATAAGAGTTTGTTATACTGTACAAGATGATTACACTAATTGTACAAGACAAATATACTAAATATACAAGGGGTATAAGCATCCGTTTCTCATACGATTTTGAATGTTTTTTTAATCGAAAATCTTTTTCCTAGATCGTATGCTAATACACCAACCTAGGACATTTTTTATATCCATTGATTGATGTCATACTTAGCTCATACATAATAAATAACCTAGTATATGTTAGAAATTGGGTGGTCGCCCACATTGTGGGTTTATTGTCCCTATATATATGTATTTTAAGCTAGCTATGCTTCTTGTGATTACACAAATGAAGACATAAAAGGATATCTCTCTCTGCAATTTTTTTTGTATGAAAAGAAGTAGATTGGGTTGAAAACGATTGGTTTACTCTAGTAGTATATTCATTGACCAAGAGCGTGATTGTTGTTGTGGAATCTGAAGAAGAAGGTAAGTAAACCGATGCATTATCTTTGCTTATTTGAAGAAAATGCAACGATTAGTGCTCCAGAATCACATTTATGATTCCATCGCGAGATTTATTTATCAATTTTTTTGTTATTCATAAGAAGTATTCAAAGCAGTTATTTTTTGGGTAGAATTTTGTTTACGCATAAATGGCTTCAGTTTGTTAATTCTTTGGTGTCATAACATATTTTTTTGAGCATAATTTTGTTTTACGCACAAATGGCATAACATTTTTAATTTTACGGGTATTTAGAACAAAATTTTTTTTTGGTAAATTTGTTTTACGCAGATAGCTACCATTTTAATTTTACAGTGCTAGAACAAAAAATTTTTAGGCGAATTTTGTTTTGCCTGAATGACTTCTCTCAGATTTTTAATTTTAAATTGTCATAACAAAATTTTTTTTTGAGCAGGGTGCATTTCTCCACAAATGGCACGCCCTTTTTTTAATTTTACGGTAACAAAATTTTTTTAGCATAATTTGTTTACGCACAAATGGCTGTAGTTTTTTTTTAAATTTTCTGGTGTCAAAACAAAAATTTTTTTAATTTTGTTTTTGCAAAATGGCTGCCCTTTTTTTTTTTTTTTTAATTTTGGGTGCCGAACAAATTTTTTTAAGCGGAATTTTGTTTTTACGCACAAATAGCTACTTAGTTTTTTTTTTTAGTTTACGGTGTCATAACAAATTTTTTTTTAAGCGAATTTTGTTTACGCACAAATGGCACCTTTTTTTTTTTAATTTTTAATTTTAAATTGTAGAACAAATTTTTTGAAGCGATTTTGTTTTACTGCTGGTAAACTGTAATTTTTTTTTTTTTTTGCACAAATGGCACAGGTATTTTTTTGCACATGACTGTCATTTTTTACAATTTTCTGGTATCTAATATTCCAGATTAAATTATTACATACCATTATGTATAATTAATAAAATAATAGAGAGAAAGGGCTAGAGATTTAATAAATGCCTGACTTGGAATTTTTTTGAATTCATAGAGAGGAAAATGTCTTGGATAAGGAGGATGTCCAATATTAGGAATTATCGGATTTCACACCGCAGGAAATATGCCATAACGAAGCGAAATCTTATAGGGAGACTTAATGCAAGTCAAAGGCTACGACTTCATTTATTGCAAGTCAATCTTAAGTATAGAATGCAACTTTAGTCACACCATATCGAGATATGTGAAGACCCGTTAATAATATGATTTAAGTGATCATTTTCACGAGTATATTAAATGAAATAAATATGATGCTCTATACATGCTTTGCCTCTTAATTATAAAAATCTCCGTCATTGTTAGTGAATCACGGGTAAACAAACAATTGTAAGAGACTTTGGTATATCTATTTTAAAAACAAACATAATTTGACCAAATCAGCTATTTTAGCTGAAAGTCCACAACCTTGGTCCTACTAGGCGAAATGAGGAATGCCATGGTTGAAGAAGTTAAGCATTATTGTACTTGAGAATATTGCTTAATCTATCCCTAGGAAGAGCGTTAAACATTTAAAAATTTTGTTTAAATTA
>JAEQBH010008389.1:0-118208 GCA_016808115.1 Tetrastigma voinierianum
GGTTGCTTCCGCTAGGTCCACTGGATCATTACGCATCCATACTCCCATCTTTTAGTGACTTGTTTCGACTTGGCGTTCCTAGGACGAGTTGTTCGTCTTTGTCATACATTGCCACATTGTATCCGGCTTGTTTCTTCCTTTTACTGCTTTATCCATTCGTTGTCATTTTCTTATCACTTTTCAGTCTTCTTCTACTCTTATTGATCATCGTCTCACTTCTTAGCGTGCCCTTTGGTGCACTTCACTTGTCATTTCACATTGTTCATTCGGATGTTGGTTGAGTCCTGCTCATGATCCTTTAATATTTGACATTGAGCGTACAAGGGTTTAAGCGTATTTATTGGGTATTTGGGCCTTTGTTTCCCATCATGTCGTTGCCAGCTGCCTGGCCTACATTACGGTCAGTCGTAAGACCACCTGAATATGAGATCGTGTTTGCTTGAGCATTTTATGAATCAGGTTCGTCTCTTGATTAGTCTGAGGATGTCGACAGTCTACGTTCTTAAAGTGTCCCGAGGGTCACATATTGCTTCTCCATTCAGTTTGCTTGCATCGGAGTCCATGATCCAGTGCGAGCGTCCTGAGTCGGGACCATGGATAACCCAGATTAGCTTTATGCTGACACGCTCACAGCAGGGCATACCCTATCCTTTCATGTTGGCATTGGCTCGTACGCGTAATACTGCTTTGGCAGCCCATTTGCACAGAATGTTTTGGCATCAAAGTTTGAGTATGCTCTACATGCAGCCAGGTTTCTTCATACAGGTGAGTGCTTCTAAGGGCCTGGAGTCAGATTCATGGATAGTTGTCAACTCAATAGGGGTGCACGTTGGCACACACCCCATATGTTGTCTTGTTCTCTTGCTCGGATGATTGGGTCTTTAGAAATTTATTTTAGAGTTTTTTTTTTTTTCATCAGGCACTTGCATATCGGATATTACTCTTTGGGGCACCTATATCAGTTTTATGGGTAGACGGATGATTTTTCATGAATGAATGATTGTGATATTTCGGCTCTACGGCTTTGACCACATGTAGTTATGGGATTTTGACCTTGGCATTGATACCCTAGGCGGGGCATAACCCTTTCTTTCACCCTTGGTCACATTTGTGCGATTGTCCTACGAGGCATACCCCTTTATTCCATCTTGTTATAAGTTCTGGTTTCTCGCTTATCATTTGGCATTTTCTATTGTCATATTGGGGCATCCCCTTCTTTTGTCATGATTGTGTTTGATTTACGGCTTGTCGGAGTCATTTGTTGGTGAACCACGGATGTCATACTAGGGCCTACCACTTCTCCCTGAGTTTGTTTACTTCGTTTAGCTTGTTTGGTTCTCTAGCATCTCTTGGTTCTACCTTTGGTACTCGCGGATTTCACATTCACCGTACTGCGGATCCCATTTACGGTACTCGCGGACCCGCCTTCCGGAACTACTTCGGATCCTACCATTTTAAATTTTCGCCCGGATCCATTTCGATGCCTGGATCACATTTCGATACTTGCACGGATCCCACATTTGCGGTACTCGCCGGATCACATTTCGTTCGCCCGGATCACATTTCGGTGCTACTTCGGATCCTACCTTTTCCGGTACTCACCGGATGTTACCTTCTCATTTCGCCCGGATCCACATTTTACGGTACTCGCCCGAGATCCACATTTCGATGTACTTGCACGGATCCTGCCTTTCTGGTACTCGCCCGGATCCACATTTAGTACTCGCCCGGATCCACATTTACGGTACTTGCGAATCCATTTAGTACTCGCCGGATCCCACATTGCAATTTTCGCCCATATCCCACCTTCGAACTCGCCGGATCCTACCATTTGCAGTACTCGCCCGAGATCCACGCTTCCGGAACTTCGCCGGATCTCATTTTTGGTACTCACGAGTCCGCTTCCGAGAACTTCGCCGGATCCCATTTCGGTACTACGCTGGATCGTACCTTTCGGTACTCAGGGATGTTACCTTCGGTACTCGCGAATCCGCATTTGCATTTTCGCCCGAGATCCACATTTACGGTATAAGCCCGAATCCCATTTCCGGTACTTGCACGGATCCTACCTTTACGGTACTCGCCCGGATCCACATTTACGGTACTCGCCCGGATCCATTTTAAGTGCGAATCCCATTTACGGTACTCGCCGGATCCCACATTTACGGTACTCGCCGGATACCACCTTCGAACTTCGCCGGATCCTACCATTTTACATTTTCCTTTCCAGATCCCACATTTCAGTACTTGCACGGATCCCACATTCTGGTACTCGCGAGATCACATTCCGGTACTCGCGGATCCACATTTCCAGTACTTGCCTGGATCCTACCTTTTTGGTACTTGCCCATATCCCACATTTCCAGTACTCGCCTGGATCCTACCTTTTCCGGTACTCACCCGGATGTTACCTTCTCGGTACTCGCCCGGATCCCACATTTCCAGTACTCGCCCGGATCCCACATTTCCGGTACTCGCTCGGATCCTACCTTTTCGGTACTCACCCGGATGTTACCTTCTCATTTTCGCCTTCGAGGATCCTACCATTTTTAAATTTTCGCCGAGATCCCACCTTCGAGGAACTCTCCCGGGATCTACCATTTTCTAGTACTAGCCCAGATCGCTTCGGGACTAGCCGTCCCACATTTCGATTACTCGCTGGATCCTACCTTTCGGTACTCACCGGATGTTACCTTCCGGTACTCGCGGATCCACATTTACGGTACTTGCGGATCCGCATTTGCGGTACTACGCGGATCCATTGCAGTACTCGCCCGAATCCCACGCTTCCGGAACTGCCGGGATCCTACCTTTTCCGGTACTCACCCGGATATTACCTTCCCGGTACTCGCCGGATCCATTTTAATTGCTCGCCTAGATTCCACCTTTTCGGCACTCGCTGGGATTCCACCTTTTTTTTCGGTACTCACCCGGATCCAACATTTTTCGGTGCTTGCCCGGACCTTTCTCAGGAGTTTGCCTAGGCATCCTCATCTTCTCCGGCATAGCCTCCGGATGTCATTATCTTTTCCGGCATTATGTCTAGATCACTCATCTTCCCAGGCATCGTGACTTGTTTTCTTTAAGTCCTTCAATCGGAGCGACTCTGTTCCGTTATCCTTCAATACTAGGTAAGGGGACAAAATTGTTGGTCATCTGGGTTCTTCACTAGAGTTCATTTCACTTTTGCATCGCTTGCACTTCGCACCCACGATTCACTTGTTCATTCACTCTTGAAGGGCATGTTGTAGACCTCGATTTTGTCCTTGCATTTATCTATGGGTGTCCTTACTCACCCATTGTTCTCATATAACACCATTTAGGCCCTTTTTAGGCACAGTCGCTCTCGAACCTCGGGTGGGCTTGTATATGGTCCGTTGAGTGAATATGTATTTCGCCGGAGTGTCATCAGTGTCGGTTATTGGCATCGTGCCATGAAACAAGTGGCGCCCCCGAGGTTTAGCTGGTCGGAGTTTATGGAGTATGTCATATTTGGAGCGCGAGCTTGTTTTGGAGTGTATCTCCTTTGTCAGAATTTCGGAAATTGTTCATTGTTTGTTTTGTTGGATTCCTTATTCGCGAGAGGTTTATGTTAAAATTCATAATTTTTAGTCCGTAGTTTGACGATCGGTTTGGCCCGGTTCGTCGATGTAGTATGTATACATGCTTGTGGTTTTTGGGTGATTTTGGCAAGCACTCCTCCTTGTTTTGATCATATCTCCCTCATCCAAACTTAGAATGGTGCACCGTTTTTTTGTTGGTCTCCTTATTCTTCAGGGAACATTCTATCAGAATTTCATAATTTTCCTCAGCCGCTCGGCCCGGATTTGGCATGCAGTTCAACCAGGTTAGTTGGGACGGCTTGTGTGAACCTTTGTTTTTGTGATTTTGGGCCCCAATCCCTGGTTCGGGCCCATAAGCTCCATCTCGACCTTAGGAGTATTATTGGGTCTATTTTGGGCCTTGTCTTAGGTTACATACAGCCACCATGACCCATGTGGATACTTTGGTGGTGAAGCAAGCTAAAAACTTAAGTGGTCGACTTGCATGGGAAATGAGAGGGAGTGAATGGGGAAGCTATTTCCGAGATTGATTAGGGCCCTTTCCAAAGCTTGAAGGAAGCAGAAAGAGGCTTTGATGGCTGGAGGTGGGAATTGCTTCTAAGACATAGAGATCAGATTGGGAAGGACCTTTGAAGGGGCACATAGGGCTCGGACACCACGTTTGCTAGATTTTCCGGATGTGTGGCTTGGTTTCTGTTCAGCGTTTTATGTGAAAGGTAGAGAAATGGAACCTGGCTCCACTCTATTCTATACAGGATATTCTGACCAAATTTTAGATTTTACCTCGACCATTTGAGCCAGGTTTTCACGGCTCATGCGTGAGAGCCGATTCAATGGTTTACTGCTGGAGCGACAGTTTCGGCAGTTTGATTTGTTTAGTTGGTTCTCACTCATCCGAGGCTGAATCAATCACCCGTTGTTTTAGTTCCTGACTCCTTAAAAGAAGATTCTGACAATTTTTTCAAATATTTTCTCCAACAATCCAGACCGGTTGGAAAACTGAACCAACCGGTCCATTTGGTTTGGTTTGCTGGAACGGCTGTTACGGCAGTTTCGGCAATTTGATTTGTTTTGGTTGGTTCTCACTCATCCGAGCTGAGAATCAATCACCGTTTGTTTTTTTGGATTCCTGACTCCTTAAAGAAGATTCTAAAAATTTTTCAAATATTTTCTCAACCGTCCAGGCCGGTTGGAAAACTGAACCAACCGGTCCATTTGGTTTGGTTTGCTGGAACGACTGTTACGGCAGTTTCGGCAATTTGATTTGTTTTGGTTGGTTCTCACTCATCCGAGCTGAGAATCAATCACTGTTTGTTTTTTTTGGAATCCTGACTCCTTAAAGAAGATTATGACAATTTTTCAAATATTTTCTCAACCGTCCAGACCGGTTGGAAAACTGAACCAACCGGTTCATTTGGTTCAGTTTGCTGGAACGGCAGTTTGGGTGGTTTGATTGTTTATTGTTGGTTCGCGGATTTATTGGTCGAATTGAACTCCGTTTGTCTTGTTGGATTCCTGACTTTTTAAGAAAGGTTCTGAAGTTTTTTGAAATATTTTGTCAACCATCTGGACCGGTTGGGAAACCAAACCAGCCGGTTCATTTGGTTCAGTTTGCTGGAACTGCAGTTTGGGTGATTTGATTTGTTTGTGTTGGTTCTTGTTTATTCGGTCGGAATTGAACTCCGTTTGTCTTGTTCCTGACTTTGGGAAGGTTCTGAATATTTTTTGAAATATTTTGTCAACCATCTGGACCGGTTGGAAAACCAAACCAACCGGCTCATTTTAGTTCAGTTTGCTGGAGCAGTAGTTTGGGTGGTTTGATTTGTTTGTGTTGGTTCTTGGTTGTCGGTCGAGATTGAACTCCGTTTGTCTTCGATGGGTTCTTGACTTTGTAAGGAAGGTTCTGAAGATTTTGAAATATTTTCAACCATCTGGACCGGTTGGAAACCAAACCTGCGGTTCATTTGGTTCGGTTGCTGGAGCAATGGTTGGGTGGTTTGATTTGTTTGTGTTGGTTCTTGGTTATTGGTCGAAATTGAACTCAGTTTGTCGCATTAGTTCCTGACTTTGTAAGGAAGGTTCTGAAGATTTTTGAAATATTTTTTCAACCATCTGGACCGGTTGGGAAACCAAACCAGCCGATTCATTTGGTTCAGTTTGCTAGAACGACAGTTTGGGTGGTTTGATTTGTTTGTGTTGGTTCTTGGTTACTCGGAGTCGGAATTGAACTCCTTTTGTCTTGTTGGATTCATGAATCTTTGAGAGTTCTTACAAAATTTTGGAGCCCTCCTCAGCCCGACTGAACCGGTTGGGGGGAACTAGATCGGTCAGTTTGTTGGGGTTTCGTAAGGGTCCTTCGATTTCAGTTTAATTGAAGCCCATGACCTTTATGAGTCCAGCCCATTCGCCCTAAATCAATGTAGGGCTATGTTTAGGGTCTGAAATGGGGTTTATTTCCGGTTAATGTGGTTCCATTTTGGATTCTTGAGAATCAGGGTCTATCTTGGGTCCAAAGGGTGATTAGTTAAGCACCCGATAATCTAGTGTTTTAATCGAGGCCAGATTCTTGAGATAAATAGACGTGTTGTATAGTGGACGGGTGTTGTAGCATCAATGGTGACTGAGATACAATGTATGGTTTCTCTAGCTTACTTTGCTTTTATATTTAATTTGAGAACGTATGCGGCGTTCAGTGACCTCTTATACGTGCCAGGTAGGGACCACGGTATGTGCTTTAGTGTTGGGTAATAGAATTTCACATGGATGCTTTGTGTTTAGGTGCCATGCATGCTTGCTATGTTTGTTGGCTAACCTTTGATGCTTAGCGGCGTGGCGGGGACGAAGTGCAGCACCATTTCGCTTTGGTTGAGTGTTTTTAAAGCATGCTTGATACGGTCGGTTGAAGTCACGATCTAAGTTGTATATTTAGCCTATGAGACTATCTGATTTTTGACCCATATGCTCCCTACATACCCAATTCACTAGTAGAGACCGAGTTAGGGCTTGAAGGGTGCTACACTCATATGAGTACCTTCCCGAATCGTATCCCGATCCCGGACCAAATCTAGTTTTATGAGACAGCTTTCCATCTTTGGAGTCATTGGTGTTTTTTGTTCTTGCCAGTTTCCCCATAAAAATAAAAAATAAAAGTAAGTGCGACTCCCAAAGCAAAAGCGTTCCTCCTTGGGGACCAGTTTTCCAAAACTTCGAAAATCAACCCACATTTTCTTTTCATATTTTCCTTCCATTTCACTTGAGTCGCCGGTCAGTGGATGGGGTAGGGTCCACAATGAGTGAAGAAGCAGGAAACCAAAAGTTGACGAAAACATGGACTCTTTGCTCTCTAATGCCGAACTCGCGGCAGGTGCAGTCTCATCCATCCTCAAGGATTCTGACCTTGGGAGGTCGAAAGCGTTGCCTGTTGACGAGGCTCTGGCTTTATCCCTTCAGGGGGTTGCATCGGTAAGTTTCCAATCGTGCTTACTCCCATGCTGATTCCGTGTTGAGCGTTAACTTCATGTTTGATATGCAGGTAGCCACTCATTTAGGGGGCTGGCCGAAAGGTAAACAAATAGAAAACACGTGAGTGCCGGTTATAAGGCGGCGTTTGCTCCGTGCGAGCGAACCGGTGTAGGAGCGGCGCGAGGATATGAATGAAGAGTGGAAGCGACTTAAATCTGATCTAAAACATACCCGCATTCATTTCGGCTCGGGCGGAAAGTAGAAGATGAGGTCCGGTAGCGACGGCGGAAGGCGAGCTTGGGAGGTTCGAGATGCGCTCGACGTAGCCAGTGATTTGAATGAGACAGGAGGTTGAGTGCGCGGTGTGAGCTAAATGGTTAGGGAGGAGCTCATCACATCCCGGGGCGAGCTGCGGGATCTTCAAGTGGAGCTACGCGACGATGGTGATACGAGCGATGAAACCTGACTCGAAGCGACCGTCGCGAAGCTTCAGGTCGAATCTTCTTTAGAGGCGCTGCGTCATTAGTCCTCCCGAAGCCGCAAACTTGGCGGAATGGTTGAATGAGGAGTGTCGCCGGTTCTTGTAGCGGATCTTCATCGGCGAGTTAGTTTGGTTTTCTGGAGAGATAGAGGTTATTGAACAGGCGAGGGACGAAGCCCCGGTGCTCGGTGGGCCTCTAGGTGGCTCGCTTTTCAACGAAGGCGTTCCGCCAGTCTCCCGGATCACGGACTTCAGCCGAGGCTCCCAAGCGGCGAAGAGACGAGGAGAATCTTTTTCTACGAACTGTTCTCAGGATCTTGGTACTCTGCGGGCCCATTCCCCATCTTCGTGTCCGTTCCCTCCTAGCGGCGCTGAACTCTTGTACTTCATCTTGTTTACTTTGATGTAAACTTATATATATATATATATATATATATATATATATATATATATATATATATATATATATATATATATATATATATATATATTTATCTCTACCCGTTTTCTTTTGTCGGGCCTGGGGCCTGAGACCTATGTAGCCCTCCTTTTAATAAATACTCATTTTTTAAAGATTTGCGTTCTTATTGGGATATTTTTACTTTTCTCCTTGAATTATATAGCTCGGATTGAGGTGAGCAATCGGCTTTCGTCAGCGAGTCATTGAGAGCCTCGTTTGCTATTTTGCTTAGGGTGGCGGTTTCTAGGTTGTCTACGGTCGATTGTAGGTGGAGCTCTTCAAATTGACTCTGGCAACCGTCGGTATCGGCATGAGTTGACTGGTTCCTTAATTTTGCACCACGTCTGTTTGTGGTGAGGTCGTCAATGCGATTCTTGACTTCCATCGGCTAACTTTGTGAGTCGAGCCCGATCTAGGTTGCGTGACACCTTTTGATTTGAGGTCGTCAATGCAAGTAGATGGGTAGAGCTCGTCAATGTGGTCTTTGGCGGGCTGCGTCCGTGGTGAGGAAGAGCTCGTAGAGTGAGCGGTTGAGTAGAGCTCGTCAAGTAAGCGATGGGAAGAATTTCGTGAAATTGAATAGTTGAGTAGAGCTCGTCCAAGTGAAATGAGAGGAAGAGCTCGTTAGAGTGAATAGTTGAGTAGAGCTCGTTCGAAAGTGGCCCGATGGGAAGAGCTTGTCCGTGTGGTGCTGGTAGGAGCTCGTCCATGTGAGGGCGAGAGGAAGAGCTCGTGAGTGAACGATTGAGTAGAGCTCATCAGAGAGTAAGCGATGGGAAAGAGCTGCGTCAATGTGAATGCATTTGTGAGGAGCTCATCCATGTGAGCCCCGAGGAAGGCTCGTCGAGTGAGCGATTTAGTAGAGCTCGTCGAGTGAACTGATGGGAAGGCTCGGCCGGAGTGAATGAGTTGAGTGGAGCTCGTCCAGAGTGAACTGATGGGAAGAGCTTCGTCAATGTGAATTCTTTGGCGGGAGCTTCGTGCATGTGAAAGCGAGGAAGAGCTCGTCGGAGTGAACGGTTAGTAGAGCTGCGTCCAAGTAAGCGATGGGAAGAGCTGTCCCGATGAATGGGTTGGCGGGCCTTTCGTCCATGAGCGGGAAGAGCTCGTCGAGGTGAGCAGGTTGAGTGAAGCTGATCCAAGAGTGACGATGGGAAGAGCCGTCGGAGTGAATGTTTAGTAGGCTCGTCCCAGTGAGCCGATGGGAAGAGCTCGTCAATGTGAATTCTTTGTGAGGCTACGTCCGTGAGCGAGAGGAAGAAGCTGCCGTCGAGTGAGCGATTGAGTAGAGCTCGTCCAAGTAAACTGATGGGAAGAGCTCGTCGAAGTGAATAGTTGAGTAGAGCTCGTTACAGTGAGTGATAGAAGAGCTCGTCGATGAATTGTGGCGGGAGCTCGTCCATGTGAAGCGAGGAAGGCTCGTCGAGTGAGCGGTTAGTGAGGCTCGTCCGTGGCGATGGGAAGAAGCACGCGTCCAGTGTGAATGGGTGGCGGGAGCTCGTCCATGTGAGCGAGGGAAGAGCTCGTCAGTGAGCCGATTGAGTGAGCTTCGTCCAAAATGAAGCGATGGAAGAAGCATCGATGTGAATGGGTGGCGGGAGCTCGTCCATGGTACGAGGAAGAGCTCGTCGAGTGAGCGGTTAGTGGAGCTACGTCAAGTGGCCCGATGAGAAGAGCTGCGTCGGGTGAGATAGTTTAATAGAGGCTCGTCGAGTGAGCTGATGGGAAGAGCTGCGTCAATGTGAATGGCTGGCGGAGCCGTCCGCTGAAGCCCCGAGGGGAAGAAGCTCGTGGTGAACAATTGAGTAGAGCTCGTCGGAATGGCGATGGGAAGAGCTTCGTCGAAGTAATGAATGGTTGCGGGGCGCTCGTCCATGTGGCGAGGGGAAGAGCTTGTCGAGAGTGAGCGGTTGAGTAGAGGCTCGTCGAGTAAGCCCGATGGGAAGAGCTTCGTCGATGAATGGCTGGCGGGGCTCGTCCGTAATGACGAGGGGAAGAGCTCGTTAGTGAACGGTTGAGTAGAGCTCGTCGAGTGAGCGATGGGAGAAGAGCTCGTCGGGTGAATAGTTGGTAGAGCTCGTCCAAGTGAGCGATGGGAAGAGCTCGTTAGTGTGGTCGCGGGCTCTGGCCTTTGTGGCCTTGGTGGCGTTCAGCCCAGAATGGCGATGTGGCGCCGGCTGGTGGCTGCGGCGTGGCTGTCTGAGTATGAAGCTCGTCAAAGTGAGCAGCTGGGCTCCTAGCGTTTGTGGCCTTGGTGGCGTTGGCCAGAATGGCAATGTAGCTGAGGCGGTCGACTCACCGGCGGCGTGGCTGTCTTGAGTAGATGAGCTCGTCAAGTGAGCAACTAGGCTCTGGCGTTGTGGCCTTGGTGAAGTTGGCCAGAATGGCGATGTAACTGGTGGTCGACTCACGAGGGCGTGGCTGTGCGAGTAGATAGGCTGCGTCGAAGTGAGCAAGCCCCCCGGGCTCTGGCGTGGCCTTGGTGGGCGTTCAAGCCCAGAATGGCGATGTGGCTGGGCGGTCGAGGCGGCGTGGCTGTGCAAAGTAGATGAAGAGCTTGGTGTCTTTTTGAAGCGCTTCCGTGGCTTCTTTGATTAACTTTCAATTTCTTAGGGAAGGAAGCGTGTCTTTAATCTTGCGGGTTCATGGAAATTTGGAATAATTGCGCGAATTTTTCGGTGCTTTAGCCTTCTTATAAATGGTGGTTCTATTTATACATCCTCGCTTTTGAAGATTACACCTTTTATGGTGGGTGAACGAAGTTCGCATGGGATGGATGTTCGAAGCTCGGCCGTCTTCTTTGGGGGTTCCTCTGACTTACGGATCGACTTTTACGGATCTCACTTTTAGTGGGAGTTGTGTTTTTCCCTAGTCTCCCATTTATGGGAGTCATGTTATTCCCTAGCTTTCGGCTAGGGAATGTGCCCGGAGAGGGCGGTGCATCTCTTGCACTGCTCTCTCTGTTTTTATTCTTCTTCTTCCTCCTCTTCTCTTTTCTCCCTCTCCTCTTCTCTTTTCTCCCTTCTCCTTCTCCTTCTTTTTCATCTCTTTCCTTTCTTTCTTTTTCCCATGGTGTCTTTCTCCTTTGTCTTTACTTCCTTCTCTGCTTTTTTTTTTTTTTAATTAAGGGAGCCTTGTATTGTGTGCTTTGAGATGTAGGAGATGATGCAAGCTGATTGTAACCGATTATGTCAGATTGTAATAAAGAGAGACTTTTCTTTTCATGTCTATGAATCTTCTTATTATGCCTTTTTCTGATTTTCGTATATCTGAACTGTATGAGATGTCTGACAACGTAATCAACAAATACTCAACTCGCCATCTAATAGTTAACAAGGCTATATTACAAACCGACACTTATTGGTAAAAACGCTTAAGGTGTTCCGCATTCCATGTATGCTGCAAAATTTTTCCCTCTTCTGTTTGGAGTTCATAATTGCCTGGTCTGACAACTCGGGATATGATGTAAGGACCTTCCCAATTGGGGCCTAGTTTTCCATGCCCTGGATTCTTCCTCGCTGGCAGGAGCTTCTTTAAGACTAAGTCTTGGCGTGGCTCCTAGGCTTGACTTTTATTATAGTGCCTTCTTTGTTTTTCCTTTAATGCTCCTCAGTGCGCCTTTGGGCACCTTCGTGCTTTTTCATCTAGGAGTTCTAGTTTAGATGAAGGGCCTCGTCGTTATGCTCCTCGATCTTGCTTCGATCTGGGAGACTTTGACCAGGCCTCCACGAGGGCTGCGCATAGTGCCAAAGGCTAGGGCAAACGGGGTTTCCCAGAGTTGTTGACTTACGTGTTGTCCTGTAGGCCCATAGTACCTCAGGGAGGTATTCTGCAATTTCCTTAAGGTCTTCCATCTTGGTCTTCAAGGCGACTTTAAAGGGTTCTGATAGTGACTTGGCTGTCCATTTGATTCTTAGTGTCTTTGAGGGCGAGTAATAATTTTTAATTAGAGCTCAGCGCTAAAAATCCTACGAATTCCGCGTTATCGAAGCTTGTTTTCCGTTATGCGATGCAGGCTCTTGGGGTCTCAAACACGCATGATGGCTCGCCACATGAAATTGCATATCTTTTGCTCTGATATTTTGTGGCTAAAGGCTCGTTACGCCCACTTGAGTGAAATGTCCAAAACTGACGATTATGAATTTGCGACGCTACCAATGGCGGGGGTCCCCATGTCAAACCCCATTGTTGAAAAGGGCGAGGAACCCTCGGTCATCCTTGGATCCCAGGCCCGATAGCTGATGCTTGAGGTTCTCTTTTATATTTCACTTCACTTTATTTTAGGTTTCCATCATGAAACCCTTTGTTTTTTTTTTTTTAATGACTAGTGAATTGAATTCACCATTTTGAACCTCATTGTAAATCATTTTGTCACGAGAAGAAAACCCATCCATGTTTCGACCCTAGAGCCCTCTGATGGGAGGAATTAGGTTTATAAATTTTGTTGATTAGGAACCACCTCGGGTGTAGATAAACCATATACGGTAGATGCAGTGGGAATGACCCGGATCATACTTGTTGAATAAGCTAGACGAGACTCCCGTACCCAGAATGTGCAATGTCACATCGAAGGTATTACCAAGTAAAATTTCCTTTAAAGTACTACTCTATCAATAATCACGAATCTTTAAAATATTGTGACAATTTACAATTTGCCTTTTCTCAAAAAGTCGAGATATAGTTGATATCACCTTTGTACTTCCAAATATCAAGCGTGGCTTTTAGCATGTTAGCTCATAAAAGTCCAAATATGGGTGATATCTTTGTTCTTTTTCAAAAGACGGTTGTGGGTCTTTGCGACACTTATAAAAGTCGAATATGGGCGATATCACAGTGGCACTCAAAGACTAGGCGTAGGTCTTAACTTGCGCTTTTCGCAAAGTCAAATATGGCTGATTTAAATGCGTTCCAAAGACCAAAGCGTGGGTCTTAGCCTGCGGCACTCACAAAGTCAAATATGGCTGATATCCAGTTAGCAATTTCAAAAGACAATTTGTGGCTCTTAGCTATTGACACTTACTTAGTCGGGTATATGGATGATATCCCTATTGCCACTTTCAAAGACCGGCCATGGCTCTTATCCTGTGGCATTCGTAAAAGTCCGGAGTTATGGTTGATGATGCTACCACTTTCAAAGACCGGATTGGCTCTTAACTTTGTTGGCATTCACAAAGTTTTGATATGACTAATATTCTCTAGCACTTTAGACTAGGCTTTGTGGCTTTTAGTGCCGTTGACACTCACAAAAGACGGCGAGGCTCCATGCTGCGACACTTTCCTGATACAGTCATGATCCTTGGCTTACTGGTGCATTGCCCAAGCACGGTCCTGACGGGTGTACGTTTAGGCATGCCTGGCCTGGCTCCACGACCTTGGCTCTTCAAGCGAAGTAGGAGCCTAATAAGGACACTGGTTGGACATAACTTAACCTCAGTATCTCTAAAGCATCAATCTAATTAGAAGTCGTTTGTTCAAAGAATTAAATAAAAAAAGTTATATCGTAAATAACAATGGCGTAATTAGTTACACAGTGATATACGTCTAAGCAACCATGTTGGGCAGTACAAAAATTACATCTCATCATCCTCGTCAAGGGCATCATTAGTTACCTGATGTGCTTGACCATATTGGGGCAACTACGAAAAAATAGGAAGAAGAAGAGTGGCTATATAGGGGCCACTATCGAAAAAGAAGGAAGAAGAAGTGCGGCCACATTGAGGCCATTACAAAAAAAAAAGAAAAAAAGAAAAAAAGGATGTTCATTTAAGTCCCTGAAGAGGGCACTCTATAAACTCTCATACTCTCTGGCTCCCGACATTTGTGTCTTCAAGAGGATGCCAAGATAGGGGGCACCTAAGGCTCCTGGCTTACTCACGAGAAGAAAGATAATTCAGAGAGTTGGGCATACAATATAGAACCTCTAGTTGGTCTCCACAGATGATGTGTTTGAACACACAAGACCCACAACCATAGGTGAAAAACGACTCCAGAGCCCTCTGACAATCTTATTTCATGGCTCCCTTATCCTTGTTAGTTCACCGAAAATAAGGAAAGAAATGCAGCGAGCGAAAGACTTCTGGATAAGGCTTTTCGAAGTGAACCCTATATATAGGTGTGAAATGTCAACATATGCATTAAATTCCCTAACATAAATTCATGCATGAACAAGCTGTGGGACGCGTGTTACCCTAGCTTTTGTTACCAATCACCTTCCCGCCAGGCAAACTGCATTGAGCATTGGTACTGGTCTTTCTGTCTTCCGCTCAAGGTTTGAAGACAATACCATTCTTGATCGCAGTGGTTTCTTGTACTCTCCATTGGCCCGGGACCCGTTGGCTAAGGCTTGCCTAACTGCATGCGCCTCTAAACTCGGCACCTCAAAGACTAGGCTTGTGGATCTAATCCTGTGGTACTTCGAAAAGAAGCTAGACAAAGCCTGTTACTGGCGGTACATGATAGCCCTATGATTAGTCCTTGGCCTATTGACTACCACTAAGGCTTGAAGATGATGCCTTGCACATTGGCGAGGATGAACCACATAGCTCGGCAGCATTGGTGTCTTGAACAACCATCGACCAGAATTGAGGAAGGGTTTATCCTGGTAAGAAAGGAATTAATAGCTTCTAAGCAAACTAGAAATTATAAGAGTGCTTGAGTGAAGTAAAATAAGCAATAGTAGGCTTGGAGACAAAAGGTGTATTTCATTTGAACCACCAATAGTGTCCAGTACATAAATGATGGTGGCCGGCCAAGGCCCCATTATGAAAAAATTGTAATTAAGGTAGAACAGAAAAAGAGGGACTAGAGTCTGTCATGGTCCTCTACAGAAGCAATCTCCACGAGCTCCTTGGCCATCTACGTTCGGAAGAAACCGGTCGTGGCTAATACCGGTAGTTCTGCGGACAAGAGAACACGCGGGGTTCTGGCGAACTCAAGAGGCAGTCGTGGTGGAGCTACATCGGGATAACTGAGCGGATATTCATAGATGTTGTGTTTGAAAAGCGTAACACCAGGTATATGACGAATCACCCCAGGCAGCCTGGTATTCCTCCTCCATGGCCTCCTTGTCCTTACGGGCTTAGTTATGAGGCACCTCATCGCGACATGAGCTACATGGAGAAGTCGATCGACCTCTAGTGCGGAGGCCTCAGGCTTCGGCCTTACTCTAGCCTCTTCTACTACCTCCTGACTTCCTTGTGTAGCAGGCATCTTTGCACCCTATTACCGGGTCACCCTCCAGTTTTCCTGTCCAGCCGCTTACTAGGTTGCTAGTCGGTGACCAGGCTTCCTCCTTAGCCTCTATATTTTCACGCATCCGCCGTCTTCTGAAGCCCTCCTTGTCCTTACGATTCTGTGTAGGACGGAATTGGGCCTTACCTAGGGACTCTTTGAGGGCATGATCTTTGGGGCGACCACCTTATGGGTTATAACCTCTCGTCTCTCAGGCTATGGCTTGACTCCTTGTCTTTGGTATACCATGTTCTTCAGGCGATCCGACCTGCAAGAGAACATTAGAGGAAATCATAACATCGAAACAAATAGTCAAACATCAAGGTTTAACCATCGATTGTTAGTCTCATCAAAGTGATGGTTGTGCATATACATCCCATCCTCGGCTATGCGCTGGTAGGACCTCTTATCCAGGTTGATGGGGAAGGAGATGGAGTATTCCTCCTCACAAGCCACCATCTATATGCGGAAGCTGTGAGGGTAAAGATCACACATGTAAGCGACGGAAGGGTCCCTCTGGTCGAAGGGCCTCCATTAGTTAATGAGTGCCCGAGCAGTTTCTTGATCAGGAGCCAGTTCATCCTCCATAGGCCTGACCCACTCCATTGGCTTGACGTACGAACTAAGCATCGACTACAGACGCCGAGACCTTATCGACAACAAAAAAGCAGGCTCGTCGGCCAGTGTAGCTGGTGCATCTGTCGCTTTGATGATGAAGCCCTCGATAAGAAGCATCATCAATAGGGAAATTCCTCCGACTTGAATTTGTCCTCTAACCTTTGCCTGAAGTATCTTGGGCGGCACCGCGACGATGGCGGGGCCTGGTTCGTTAAAATGAGTCACAGCAATCCTTTGCCAAATCAACTTAGACCTCCTCATCAGATCTAGACATCCTAGAACGTTTGTTGCCCGAAACCTCAAGGCCGGATGTGGTCCTTTTCCTGAGTGTTGGTTGCTCCAAGCACCGCATTGTATGTAATCTAATGGCGAGCCAAACATTTGCTTCTCTGACCAGGTGATTATTCTTCACATGGAATTGTCAAGTCCACACTGATCTCGCGGTGGCAACTTGCTGGACCTTTGCTGTCGAAGCAGGGGCGACGACGCGTGGCAAAGGTGATCGTCCGAAGAACAAAGGCTCTGGCGCCTCGCCTGAAAAAGCTAGCCGAACAGCGACTTGAAGGTCCACAAGAACAAAATCTTTCGCCGCCAGTGACCTCGTTGGGTAAGGGCGAGGAAGAGCAGGCTGCTTATGTGGAAAGGACCCAGCCTAAATCCTGCAAGTTCTTTACAGATAGAAAGAACTTGTGATGGCGCTCCCTCTCTGTGATCTCCAACAGCTGATGGATGCGATCTAGCCCAGCTTTCTCCACCCAGTTGACCAGCCGGCCTCGTTTGCGCCTATCTACAAATCATTAAGAAGATAGGTATGTCATTACACCCACAACCTAGAGAAGTAAGAGATATACCAAAGCAGACGGAGACAAACTTCGGGAATGTAAGGGGCGGGGATCAAATTGAAAAGAAGCCTTAGAAACTGGGGATTTCATACCATGGGCCCTTAACCAGGACGACGCCTTTCGCCTCCGTCTTAGAAGTCGAGGCCCGGTTACGGTACAGCTAGGAATTTGTGGTCGACATGGACGAGACGACCCCCGGTCCCACAAGCTGAGTGTAAATAAGCATATCTCCACCAGTGAGATGTCTAGCTGGTAGAGAGAGTTCAACACACAACCCATCAAAATCGAAGAAAAGTGTTTGGGTGTATAGTGCGGGAAATTTTCGGGTAAAAGTCACGTGGCTTGCTTCTGACAATGGAACGGGGAGAAGCGGCTTGGGAAGTATTTGCTCTTATGTAAAATAGACGATGATATCTGCCTCCCTAAAAGTTAAGGTAGCCGCATCGTTTGACGTCTCCTGACTGATTTAAGCTAGAATTTGGGCATGTAACCTCCCGGTTCTCTATAGACATGACAACTAGGCGCATGGTAGGCTTTTTCTGGGGTACCCCTACACTTTGAGCTGTTGAATTGAAACCTCTTTGTGACCTCTTATCATTCTAGAGGTAGATAAAAAAAATAGGGAGTAGAAGAAGGGGTCAACACGAGGTCATAAGCAAAAATGAGTGAAGGAAGAACCTCGAAAGGAAAAAATCTTCACGGGGATTTTCGACCCACGAGATAAAACCTAAATGAAGTAAACCCAGAAAACCAGCGAAATAATAGAATACACTCGACCTGTGAAGTTACTCAAGCAAACCAACGGCCTTGAAAAGATTTGAGTTATAAACACTCATCGAAAAATCAAAAGTCGTCGAAGTGTCAGAGTCTCGATGGCTCTATGGAAGGAAGTTTGAAGCCTTGAGAGGGACGAAGTCTGGTTAAAAAAAACTATTGAGGCCATTATCCCTATTTATAGGGGTTGGGGGTCGACAGATGCATTAAATGTGCCGTCATACCAAGATGCATAGGATGCACGTTGGGAGGCGTGCGTGTCCCATGTGCCTTAAACACACACAAGCGTCACCTCTGAATGCATTAATCATGATACGTTTTCTGCACATTTCAACTCTCAACATTCAACATTTGAACCACGATATTTTCCCTTGACTGAAATAGCACAAAAACTCTATTGGAGGAAAATGGGGGCAATGTGAGTACCATGATTTATGGGATCCAATATTCGATGGGCTCGGGGCCCGTTGGGCTTGTGTTGTGAAACAGCCCGATTTCACTCATCTCACCAAGACCAGGTGGACACTTCTCGGGCGGGGAAGTCTATAGAGCCGCTTAGGAAAACAAGGACAAATTCTTCCAAGGCTTGCCAGGCGGCTGTCTGGGACTTCCAGTCACCAACCGACCATTCTACCATTTATCTTGGGAGGAGGAGGGGCGTGTTATTTATGAAATTCTATCCCATATGGGAAGTCTATCCGCGGAAGTATGATGAATAAGCACCTGACGGAAAATCCGTGGCTGCTTGATATTATCAGCGGGTACCAACTTTTGAATCCCTCACTCCTCGGAGACATAATCCTAGAAAAAGGAAAAATAATATATGTTAAGGAAGAACTAGTCGTTGATAAGGAAAAGAAGATTTCCTTCCTGAAACTAGGAGAAGATAAAATCCTACCCCAAGAAGGAAGGAGGGGATTTAGATTAACCGAACCTATAAGTAAAGATCCTCACATGGGAAGTGTGATTCTATTTGCTCCTACTCTCGCTAACACTCTCCGCATTTTTGCTAACTTAATCATCGGAGAGACAATAGGCCCAGGTCGTCGAACACCCTTTTGTAGGTTCACTTTACCTTCTTGATGCTCGGGGGTGACGATCAAGACCCCTATAATTTGACGCTCAGAGGATGTGACGATCAAAGTCCCAACAAAGATATTTCTTTTTCCTCTTCCATTTAATACAATCTTTTTTATACTTTTTATTTTCATTGTTATTTTTTAATTATCCTGAATTTTAAGAAATTTGGACGTCTTGTTCTCCTTACTTTTGAAATGACATCGAATTCCCAAAGGACAATATCACCACAACTAATTTGGTAGCCCGAATTTTAGTAAAATCAGTACAATGTCTGATTATATTGTTTGCTATTATGCATTTCCCGTTAAAGACGGAACTCATTTTTATTTGAAATAACCATTTTAGAAAATGGTTTGGAGTCATACTTGTTTTGTTTTATTTTAAAAGGAAAAACAAAATAAGAAAAGAAAACCTTAAATGTGACTCGATAAGAAAAAGACAAATGCGAGAAAAACCAAGTCTAGGTTCGGGGTGGGGTTACTTATCGGGGAAGATCTGATGGAAGCGTAGCACCCTCTAAGCCCGTAGAGTTGGGTCTCACACCTAAACAAACTAGGGAAAATATGATTTTGGATAATCGATCCAATGAATACAAGAACAAGCACGAGATATATATAAATGAATAAACCGGATAAATAAGTAAATAAATAAATAAATAAGTGAGATTAGAAGGAAAAATGTGATACTAAGTGGCATATCGAGAAACTCTATCAATTAGAAACAATGTTAGTGTTATAATAAAATACCAACATTCATAATCAATTAAATTTGGTTATAGATTAAATGTTAAATTATTTATTCAAATTAACCCATGGAATGTTGGGTCATAACCCCATTTATCTTTTACACTAGATTCTATTTTGTTGGAATTGTGGAATTAAACATGTGATTGGAATTTTTGAAAACCAATTTAAAATTGAAATTTTGAAATTTGAAATTGAAGTTTGAAAATTGAGAATTTTGAAATGAATTTGAAGTTTGAGAACTTTGAATTCGGATTTTTGGAAATTAGATTTTGAAATTTAAAAAAAGAAAAACTTGAATTTTATAAATTTGAGATTTGGAGCTAAAATTTGAAATTAGAAATTATGAGACTTGAATTTTGAAATTATGACATTTTTGAAATTGAGGAATTATAATTTTGAAATTGGAAACTATAAATTTTGAAATCGGAAATTATGGGACTTTGAATTTTAAATTAAAACCTTTGGAATTTTGAAGTGAGAATTTTAATTTTGAAATTTGAGATTTGGGAAATTTAAAGTTGGAAATTTAGTGACAATTTTAAAGTGAGACACTTGAAATTGAGGGTGAATTTTGAAATTAGGGCACTTAGATGCAAGTAGAAATGGGTAATTTGAATTGAAAACTTGAAAAATTGAAGTCGAATTGAGGACTTGAATTTTGAAATTATGACACATGAATTTTGAAATTATGACTTGCAGATTTTGAAATTGAGGATTAAATAATTTAAGTGGAAACTTGAAAATTAGAAATTAAAAATTAGAAAATTTGAAATTTTAGAATTTGAATAAATTAAAAAATTGGGTGATGGTTTATGAATTAAGTAAAATAGATCAAATTATTAAACAAAAAACATCAACAATCAATCTAATTATAAAATAAAAAAGTCAACAATATGCTCCTGAGGAAAAATAAAACAATAATAATCTATTTAAATGACTAATTAAAAGAAAACTTGATAAATTAAACAAATGTGTACAAGACAATAAATTAAGCAATAAAATAAGCTTGTAAAAATAAATAAAACAAAAATAAAAGATTTGCTAAAAAGAAAGTCGAGAACTTACTTGGTGAGGGCAGCTTCTCAGGCAGTACGCCTCGGCGAATCTGTCTTTAAAGTCGGGATCGCCTCCCAAAATTGGGATTTCCAAACCCAAATTATTAAAACTTTTAAACTATAAGAGTTTTGAGACTCTTTTCGTTTGAAGAGATGACTTATCTCTTAAAATAAATAAAAACTTATTTACAAGTTTGAGTCTCCAATTAGACGTTCATCGTCCCAAAATTTTTCTTCTCAAGGGTTAGAGACTCTCTTTTTATAGGTAAGGGGGGACCTCCCTCTCTCACTTTCCAATGTGGGACTCCGGGAACTAGAGAAAAAGAGAGTCCCACCATACAAGGACCTTTATGAGGCATACCTATATGTTAGATAGATAATAACTCATGTTGTATATTAACAAACACATAATTTATTATGTTTTTTTGTCAAAAAAAAAAAAAATTATGTTAGAATAAAGTGGAATGGTGTATGCTTTACCACCAACACTTTTATGACCAGAAGCACCATACCACCTTGACATTCATGAAGGACTCCAAACAAGTCCTTGAGTGAGAGCTCATATGTATGGAATGAACACGTACGTACCATGAGTCCAACACAGTTACTATTGGGCTTTTATGAAATTTAGCTCAAAATAAAAATAAAAATTTATCAAATACAAAGGTTGAAATATTTCTAAATCTAGTATACTTTTTGCCATGTGAAAAATGTCTTTTGAAGATACACTTTCTAAAATTTTGAAAACCTTATGGTGTGTTTGGTTCATATTTTTTAAAGCTATTATTGAGAATAGATTTTGAAAACACATAGAACACCAAATTTAGTATTTATGTATTCTACGTGTTTCATAACAAAAAACACTATGAACCAAACATGCTGGTGTTTATAAAGAGCTTGTAAACAAGCAAGTCCTTTGGATATGTTTGATTCTTATTTTTAAAAATTGTTTTATGTTATAAAACATAAGAAGAACAATAGTGACGGACCCACGAAACGGCTAGAGGAGGGTAATAGTTGAATAGTTAGTTTAGTGAGGCATTTCAACAAATAGAGCTGCAACACAATAGTAACAAGTGAAATCTTTATGTAAAATGTGGGTAAGGCTTCTAAAACCCTTATTGATTTTTTCAAACAATTCTAAAACCCTAGGCACATACTAGGTCTATCACTAGAGAAGAAGGGAAACATGTTTGAAATTTTTTTTTTTCTAATAAAACACAAAGAACACATGAAACACTAAATTCAGATAACAATAACAGTTTTCAGATAACAGCAAAATGGCATTCTCTATGTTTTCAAAAATTGTTCTTAAAAATAGTTTTAAAAAATAAAAACCAAATAGGCCCTTAGTTTATAGTTTAAAATAATTTTGTTCTCAAAAATAAGGAGAAGCGAGAAAACAGGAAAAATATGTTTAATTTACAATTTTTTTGTTCTAAAAAACACAAAAAAGAATAATAAATCAGAGTAATAACAGTTTGATATAGTTTTTAAACGAGAAATCAAACAAACCCTTAAATTTTAACGGAAAGTGCCTTTTAAAGAAACAATTTTAATTTAAAGTTTCATAAATTATGAATTTAATCTGAAGATGTTTCTTGAAGAGAAACTTTCTAAAGTTTCAAAAATTTTGAATTTAGATTGAAAGTATTGCCTTTTGATGAGACACTTTCATAATTTTAAAATTTTTGAATTTAAATTGAAAGTATCTTTTGAAGAGACACATTTACTTGTTTGAATCTTCATCACCATTTATTTTTCAAACCATCTTTTTCTTAGATTTATTTTTAATTTTTGTATTATTTTTCTAAAACTCCCTTAGTCTCTTGAGTCATTGATCAAAGCCAATTAATTAATAAACATCCCGAGACTCATACCCAAACATATGCTTGAGGGTAACCCATGTCTGATAGGAAAATATAAGGATTAAGCAAAACAGTCTCTCAATAAATGATGAAGGACAAGCCAATCCACACGCATAGTTCAGAATCAAGTAACGGACAATATGCTCCACCCTCTGTTTGCCGTGACCAACTTTATTGCGTTTATTTATAATTTGGAGGATCAAATTCCCAAATAAGCAATACAAACATCCAGTTAGAATTATAATACATTAATATTGAACCATGTTAATTTTATTTTTTACTTATTTTTATTTATATGTATGTGTTGATTAACATTTTATTTACTGTTTTATTTTATTTTCTATACGTTTATGTCACAATTATAGTTATCAAATATGTTGACTAAAAGTGTTATGAGTCTTCCTTCGAATTGAATGTAAAAGCCGATTAATCAAATTAAAGACCAAACCCTTGCGAGGTCGCTTAAGTTGTAAATCTGGTGGGATGAAGTGCGAGATGAAAGATTCTGCATCGAATACTTATAAAAACAAAATATTAAAAACGTCATACGCATGAATAAATGTAAAATAAAAAGAAAAGAAAAAAAAAATAGTAAAGGCTCAATTGGTTCATATGAGACAAATGAAATATAAGATGTGGAAAATAAGACGACGGAAGAAACCGGTCAAACCACTTCCAATTCTTGTAGTCAAATTTGGGGTTCACCTTTTTTTTTTTTAACTCATTTGAGGCCACCTTGATTAGACTTGGAATCTTAGAAATTTTACACCAATCTATTCTTTCACACCCTTAAATGCACGTTAAAGAGCTTTTCCTTATGATTTCTACTTTCAATCGTAGATAAGGAACTCATTATGACTCCCAAAAAATAAAAAAGACGAATCATAAGAAGAAAAGGGGTTTTGGATTCAAGTCTCAATGATAACAATTTACTATATTCTAATTAAAGCGTTTAACGTTAAAAAAAAAAAATTAACCCCCATTGCATAGAAACATAATTCCCCCTTTAATTTAAACCCCTCACTCCATACAAACATAATTCCAGGAAATGTTCCAAATGTTCCCTCAAGTACAAGAATTGATATTGATATTGATGTTCTCAAATGAGGAAGAAAAGAAGACAAATAAAATATTGTTGGGGTAGTCAACAAATGATTGAGTAGTCACACACAAATAGGTGGAGAGACGTGGATCGCCGCTCTTACGGAACTGAGAATCACTCACCCTTCGCCCCCACCTTCGCCCTTCTTCAAAACCAATGTTTTAAAATTGGATTGATCAATCCATTTGATTGATTGACCAGAACCAATATCAAAATCACCAATTCAAATATTAAAATCGCTTTTTCTTTCAATTAGTTGTGAATCGACGATTGAATCGATCAAATTCATTTATAATGAATTTTATTTTTAATAATATATTAATTATCCATTTATGACTTCACTATTTCAACCATGGTTCGACCGTGAGTTCAAGTAATTAATCGTGAACCAATAACTTTTTCTGGGGCTCAATAGGTCCCGCTTTTAAACATTAGCCAAACCATTTAAAGAAAGCTAAAGTACTCAAGTAATGTCCCAAAATAGTTTTTTTCTAAAAAAAAATCTCAAAGTAATTTGTGTTTCAATATAACATCTAAACAAATATTTTTTTATCATATCACTAAAATCATAGTTGCTAACTATGTTTTTAAACTTTTTTAAACAGTTAAAATTGTGGTTGATGACTACAATTTTAAGCTTAATGTTAAAATTGTGATTGATAACTACGAATTAAAAAAAAATTAATATCATAATCACTTAAGCCAAAGTAATTGATGACTATGATTTCACTACGCATTTCGATATGATAAAAGACATTATGTGACTTTTTCCAAAACTCCAAGGCGGTTCATCGACAACCTCACACCTCAGGGACATCGTGATGCTCGTAACCCGACACCACTCATAAAATCTGCACCCCCTTTGTATGGGAGCTCTACCCAAATACAACCTGTCCCAAACAGTGCACAATGACCACATAGGGTCCACATATGAATAAAAATGAGTAAAAATGGCCACTTGGGCCCATGCATCAATACTCATCAAAATATATCCCAACTAAATATATTACATGGTTCAAGAGTTTTTACATTACTTTTAATTCAACATATATTAAAATTTACAATTCTAATACATGTCATACAAAATCTCTACCAAAGCCACAACCCGGCTTTCTTCTAAACGCGGCCTCTAGTGAGCGCCGTCCTCGTGCACACTCCCTGTACTTGAAATGGTGATCCCTCGACAGGGTGAGCAAAGCCTAGTAGTGATAATTTCCTACGTGGGTTACTCCCTACCTAAGTGCACATGTCATGGCAAACAATCACATTCAAGCAATTTCATTAACCTATTCGAATGTCTACATGATCGATCCCGTGTCCCGAGTCCTCACCGACTCCCTCACATATGCCTAAGCCGAATGCGAGTAAAATATCCAGTTTTCAAAACAAAAGCTTTTTGTTCTCGAAAACTCACTACCGAATTTCTAAGAAAATATCGATTCATCCAGGCGAATTGCTGGATAACTCTCCGAAACAGTCATGGTCCTCATCCGAAGTGATTTGTTGGACGTCCCTCTAAGGCAATTCTTTGGAAAATCTTCCTTGAAATTTATTTCACAAACATTTTCATTTTTGTTTCATTTTATGTCATGCACTCACTCCTAATATTCTAGGGTGCCCCAATGGCTACAAATGCATGATGCCAATCCCAAAACATTAATGCTAATATATTCACATGCATATATATTAACATAATTAAATCACATAAATCGTGTTATGCAAATTCACCATCAATAACACAAAATTAGCTCACAAGGGCTAATTAACAAACACAAGCAATATATTATGAATTACTTAACAAAACACATTTTCACACCAAAATGTGGTCATTATTCATGTGAATGAAAGGAAAACCCTAAGTTAATGCTTCATGACCACACAAATAAGAATTTTCTCCACTCAGTTCAAAGATTTTGAGACCGAATTTATGGCTAAAACAAGCCTCGGAACATTCTTAACCATTTACATGGCTCTTAGCCAAAGATTAACACAAGTAGGAAAAGATCCCTACCTCTTGGAGTTGTCGGAACTCCATCAAATCGGCACCACGCCAGAGTCTCCGCCACGTAGATCGACTTTGCTTCTTGCTCCGTTGAGAACCGACGGTCCGAACGGCCGTAAATCTAGAGAGAAGGTGCTCTCTCTCTCTCTCTAAAAATCTCAAATCCCTAGCCACTGCATCTCCAGCCCTCTACTGCCCGTTTGGTCTTCAAAATGGAGAAGATGGACATCGCTCATCTTTCGTCTCATTATCACAATAATTCCCATAATTCCCTCATGTCCCTTCTTCAGATTTTGACACTTGGCACGATCTAGGTCAGTCCATTTCCATAATCTCTAATCTTGCAACATGTGTCACAAGATTACATGTAGTAGGTGACTTTTTAATACATCACATGTCTTCAAACCTCGCTTTTACTGTGATCGATACTTATGGGCTCGAAAAACGTGAAATTTTAATTGTCTCGGAATTCGACGAAATTCGACGCCATAACTAGATTTCCCCATGAGATTCCATTCCAACGATGAAACCCTTCATCATCCGAGATCCAAAATTTCTGATTTTGACCGAAATTACCGCTTGGCCCTTTTTCCGAAATCTGAATTTTATCTGCCTACATTCTCCTCCTTAAAAGAATTTCGTCCCAAAATTCTGGACAATCACAACAACTCACATGCATATGCAACGTGCACTCTACCATGCATGTAACTAGTCATTTAAGTACTAAACGATTAAACCGCGTACCTTCATCCCTAAATAAAGAAGTGATAAAATTCGCATCGTGTCCTCGCGCCTCCCATCGTCGACTCCTCCACTCTACTTCTGCCGCCATAACACCCCCATCAGGCCTCATGGTCTTGTGTCGCAAAACCCGATCCAGTTATCCACAATGCACACTAGTCCCTCCCCGAAGGTCCCATCCGTGTCAACTCCGCTAACTTCCCAATCCACTACACGAAATGATTCGAGTGTACCGAGCATGGAGACATGAAATACCTCATGGACACCCGACATGTCGTGAAAGTTCAACCCGCACGCCATAGTGCCTACTCCTCTCGAAAGAATCTTGAAGGGCCCAATAAACTCCTCGAGATAGGTTCCCCGCTGTCGAACCCGACCACTCCTCCCAGTATCACCTTCAAGAAGACTGATTCCAACTCCAACTCTAAGGGTCGACGTTGTACATCCGCATAGTTTTCCGCCGGCCCAGCCGCGGAGAAGACGCTGTCGTATCAAGCTCACCTTCTCCGAGGTGTCTCTAATCAGATCAGGACCAATGATGGAGCTCTCTCCCACCTCGGTCCAACATAATGGTGATTTCCATACGGCCTCCCGTACACGCGCCTCATATGGCGCTATCCGTGACACCCGCTCTCGATAACTCGTCGTAGCGACTCCACTATGGGCAAATGCTCTTCCTAGCTACCTTATGATCTGTGACGCATGCTTCTGCGATGTCCCTCTAACACCAGTAGTCCTCTCGCACCGACCATCACCAGGGGTGAAAGTCGTGACTCATGGTTAGTCAGGTGCTCCATAGCCTTGAAGCTTTTCCAAACGTATACCGTGAACCCTGGTCCCTATCCGACACTATGGATATTGGAGATCCATGTATCGTGATCACCCTCTCTGATATACAACCCAAGAGAATTTCTCTCCAATGTGAAGCGTCATTCTCGCACATTAGAAAATGTGCCGACTTCATGAGCCAGTCCACTATCACCCATACCGCATCATGTCCTTGTGGTGTCTGTGGTAAGTGGGTCACAAAATCCATCATGACGTGCTCCCATTTCCACTCAGCCATCTCCAATGGTCAAGTAGCCCCGTCGGCTTTGGTGTCAAATTTAACTCACAGACACGTGAGACATCACGAACGTAAAGTCCCCTACGTGTCTCTTCATTCCACTCGCATTGACGACGAAGATCCCTGGTACATCTGCCACCTGTGATGCACCCGAAAATCGAGAGCAGCTGGAAACTCCCGGTAATCTCCTTCTCAAATTCCACAACTGGGAACCACTACCCGTCCTCTATACCGAAGACTACCATCTACTTGGACGGTCCAACCCTCGTCACCTGTACCTGACTGTACTCGGTCCCTGATGGACACTATCTCTGCGTCCTGCCCCTGGGACTCAATCACTCTACTTAATAGAGACGGTGTAGCTACCAAACTCCCCAATGTACCCCCGGTGCCCCGTCACGCACTATACCCCAAACCGTCCCACGCCTCGCCAGCATCCGCCACCCCGGAAGCTATACTAGCCAATGCTCCCGTGACTTCCCGACCGAAAGTATCACCACTACATTTGCCTTACCAGATGGTAATGCAAAGCAGTCATAATCCTCAGAACTCTATCCATATGCTTTCCTCATATCGAGGTCCCGCCGCGTGAAAATATACTTCGACTTTTATGGTCCTGAGTTCCGAACTCCTCGCCATATAGCGGCGCCCAAATTCGCGAAGACTACTACGCCAACTCCATGTCGTGTGTGGGTAATTCACTCACGATTCTTCAACCGACAGAACCATAAGCTTACTACCCTGACCGCATCAAACACATCCTAGTCCAAAATTTCGAGGCATCATAATACACTGGTACCCATGTCCCCCGTTTTTCGACTATCAAGATAGAGTCGGGCGTAAGTCTCCTTCAACTCTCGAATTTTCCGTGACGGCCATCCTAATCAAACTCGACTCCTTCCGGTCATCCACTATAGGTGTCGCGACCGGGAAAATCCCCTCAATGAATCTCCTATAATACCCAAATAATCCTAAGAAACTACGTGATCTCAAAGACTAACTTCCGCCTCCCAACTCCTCACGACCGACCTTCCAATCCACCGACACGCCCGATAGCCGACAAAGAGGCCTGGGGTAATCTACTCCCTCGCAAGCCAAAACTTGCACTTATCGAACTTAGCATACAATGATGGTCTCGACAACCGTGAAACGATCCTCGCGATACCTTATGCTCCCACTCGACCGAGTAGATCAAATGTCATCCACGAAGACTACGACAAACCGATCTGGGGATAGTGGTCGAATACCATATGCATGAGGTCCATGAATGCTGGGCCGCACACTATCAATCCAAGGGCATCACCAGAACCTCGTAAGTGCCCATAACGCCCCGAACGCCGTCTTAGGGGATATCTCGTTTCCTAACCCTCACCGGGATGGTAACCAAGGCGGGTCTATCTTGAGTAGACTCGCCTCCTCTCAATCGACAAACAAATCATCAATCCCCAAGAATGGGTACCGCATTCTGATCGTAACTCTGCTCAACCGCTTGTAATCAATGCACGCTTCAAGGGTTTTCATTCTTCTTCGCAAATAGAATCACAGCGCCCATGGTGAAGTGCTCTGGCCTAATGAACCCCTTGTCCAAGAGGATCTTTGTAGCTGGGACTCGAGTTCCCCAACTCAACTCGGTGCCATCCGGCTGTGGAGTCATAGAGATTGGCGGCACAGCGTGACCGGCACCGGTCTACAACCTCATGAGGCAACCTCGTAGCTCATCCGGAAAAACATCCTCATACTCGCAAACTAGCCGAGGTAGATCTAAGTCCGGTCTCACCTCATCCTCCAGGGTAAGGCTTGCTAGCCAACCCGTCAACTGTCCATGACACTTGGACTCGTACACTGTCTAAGGAAAAATATCATGCTTGTCCCCCTGGAATACAACATGAGTACCGGCCTTGTGTGTAAAGTGTGAGTCTCTCCCACGCTCATAATCGATGACGACCCGTTAAGTCAAGCCACCCAATCCATCCCAAGGATGACATCGAACTCGACATGTCGATGATCCGGTGCTCACCGCGGAGAGAGTCCTCGAGATCCTAACTCGCAGCCATGACATATCATCCCTATCCTCGCCTAATCCCTGGGGAGAACTCAGATAATAAGGGCCTCCAAGGCCTCAACCTCTAAGCCCAACTCTATCACAACCGATGCAAATGATAAATGAATACTTATGCACTAGAATCAAATAACACTCTTGCCTATATGTGAGATAAGAAAAACGTGACGTATAATCGGTTGATCCACGACTCAAACAAGGTATAACGGCATGACACGCCGAACTCCCGACATTCTACATGTGGGCCTTCGCTTCTCTACCTCGCCCATAACTCCGCCTATCTGGCTCGTTTTATAACGGAGGTGCCTGCGCGCCCCTCGAGATCGAAATTGCCTCGCCTGCACGGGCCGTGAGGAATATATCAGGACTTTCCCGTCTCTACCGCCGATCGGGATCAGGCTGCCTAAACTCCTGATCCTCGCTCTGGGGGGGGGCAATCCTTCCTCATATGTCTGGGCTGCTGGCAATGGTAGCACACCATCTGCCTAGCCTGACCGACAACTCGATGACCCCTCGTCCCGATGGTCGCACCCCTCGAACCCCTCAGTGGAACTAGAAGCCCTCGCTTCTTTCCCCGAACTAAGCAAGACTGACTCTCCTTCCTTTTGCTACTAACACCTGTATCCCGAGTGCTCCGAGCATTCTCGATCTCTCTCTCAGTGGAAAGAATGCCCACGCATAGAGTCCATGTCCCTGTAGGGCGGTCTTATAATCCCGCCCGAACGGACAACTTCAACTCCATTCTCGAATCTCCGACTTCGACCATGTCCGTGGGCCACGAGTCATCAGCAAAATGGGCTAGCCCGAATCTAGCCACATAATCCATCACGCCTCATCATCCTCGTTTCACCGAACCATGGAGCCTTCGCATACCTCGCAAAGATCCAAAATACTTACCCATGAACAGCCTCCTCGAACTCGCCCATGTCATTACCTCCTCTAGGTCTCTAGAGGTCTCGCCTGGGGCCCACCATTACTGCGGTTCCTCACCCTCTAGCTGGAATGCAGCTAGTCTAATCCTGGCCGTGTCGGCGTGAATTCCATAACCTCCAACACCTTCGACCGCATAAACCAATGGTCTCAACATCTGATTCTCGTGAATGCTCTGAGGACGATGTGCCCTAAACCCCAGAGGTTACTCAGATCTCCTTGGCTACTCCTACACACTAGCTCAGCACATAAAGAAATGCAATACCTATGTAAATTTCAAGAAAAGCCCGCCGGTCAACACCCGGTGGTGTTCACCACACTCGTGGACAACCTCACGCCCGCCTCGACTACAGCTACCTGACACATGTCAAATGGCGCTAGTTCTAATGCAAGATTCTAAGGCTTAATCACGTACTCGAGACACTACTCATAAGGCTGCAAATATTTCATACATAATCTCCATGCATTCATTGGTAATGCAAGGCCATAATTTCATATATTAAATCAAAATCAACAAAATAATTTCATTTTAGAAAATTTCATTTTAAAAGATTTTTATTTGATTTGATTTGATTTTATTTTATTTTATTTTTTTTGAAAAATCTTGTGAACAAGAAACCAAATAGTGACTGCATCAGCTAGAATATTGTAACTCTAGCCTAGTGCACCAGCACACCCCGGCCCACCACGCCGCATAAAGCCGCGGCATCAAGCCCCAGTACATAAGACACGGCGCCGTGGTCGCAGCCCGCCCGGCCGTCGTAGGCATGGCTCCGGCCACAAGCAAAGACACGCCCGGTCGCACAGCGCACGCCCACCGTCATCAGGCGCTTGTGCCCCGTGCGCCGTGGTCGTCGCGCTCGCAAGGCTGGCCGCTACAGAGTCGCATCTCCCCGCGCCAGACAGGGCGCTCCGATACCGGGACAGAGCCCCCGGTTGCCCCAGATCACGACGCATGGTCGCCCTCTTAGCCGGGCGATACACCTTTGCATTTCTTCACTTTACCCAACTCCCAACGCCAGCTTTGCGCCTCGGCCGTCGTCAAGGCTGCGGCCGACCTTATCATGGTCCTCTGATGGCCGTATCGTGGCGTAGGCTTGACTGTGTCATGGCCGAGCGTCCCGTCGTGGTCGCCCCTACCCCGCCTAGGCCAGCCTTCCATCCTCTCAGTCACGCATACGCATTGCTATATCGTGACCCAGCTAGGTATTCGAAAACGGGCACAACCCAAAGAAGAACTCCGCAACGCTTTCCTTTTTTTTTTTTTTTTTTTCTCATCATTTTTTTTTTCATTTCCCAGTAAACCAAATAAATTTCTTAAAATTTTTTTTTCCAGTTTTACACACTGTAAAACCTTAGAAAAATTTCTTCACATCATTTTTTTTTTTCATTTACTGACCATTTTGTCAAAAATTTCGAATACCTAAGGTTACATTTTCTAATTCTAGTGTTCAACATCCTTCCTATGCTATTCACCAAGCATACTATTTCAATCACAATTCATACACAACAACTCATGTTATGCACACCATTTACACATAAAACACCATGCATGCAAAGGTTCTATCCGTCTCCGTGATTGGTCAGGTAATCACATACCTAACTTCCTAACATCGAGCTTACCAAGCCGTGATGTTCTACACCTTATGACCATGACCTAGTCAAGTCCCTCAAGCCCTAGGTTTTCATTTACCTAAGCTCTACACTCCACCGAGCTCCCACTGCAATCGCTAATCTTAGCCATGATACTGCCGTGACACCCCAAACCGTGGTGTCCGCTGACAACCCACAACTCCGGCGACATCGTGATGCCTGCAATCCTGACACCACTCATAAAAATTGGGCAGAATCTCCTTGTACGGGAGCTCTACCTAAATACAACCTATCCCCAAATACCACAATGACCCTCACATAGGGTCCACATATGAATAAAATGAGTAAAAATGGCCATTTCTACCATGCATCAATACTCATCAAAAAATATATCCCAACCAAATATATTACATGGTTCAAGAGTTTTTATGACAATTTAATTCAACATATATTAAAATTTACAATCTCTAATGGTATGTCATATTAAAATCTCTACCAAAGCCACAACCCGCTCTAAACGCGCCTCTAGTGAGCCCGTCCCGTGCACACCCCCGCACCGAAATGGTGATCCCTCGACAGGTGAGAGCAAAGCCCAGAGGATAATTCCTCACGTGGGTTACTCCCACCTATGCACATGTCATGGAAAAACAAATCACATTCAAGCAATTTGTTAACCTACCTCGAATGTCTACATGATCGATCCCGTGTCTTGAGTCCTCAATTAAACTCTCACATATACCTAAGCCGAATGCTTAGTAAAGATCCAGCTTTTCAAAACAAAGCTTTTGTTCTCAAACTTTGATTTCACCGAATTTCACAAAATATTGAACTACCTCCGAGGTGAATTGGTCGACAATCCTCCGAAACAATCATGGTCCTCATCCGGCGATCTCAACGCCTTCAAGGCAATTATTCTAAAATCTTCCTTGAAATTCCTTCACAAATATTTTCTACTTTTGTTTCATTTCATGTCATGCACTCAATTTAATATTCTAGGGTGCCCTAATGTATATGGAATGCATGATGCCAATCCTAAAACATCTAAGGGCACATATTCACATGCATATCACATAAATCATGTTATAAATTCACTATCAATAACACAAAATTAGCTTCACATGGGCTAATTAACAAATGCTAAGTAATTCATTTTGAATCTATACTTAACAAACACATTTTCACACCAAAATGTCATGTCACTATTCATGTGTTAATGATGCTAAATTTAAAGCTTATTTTTAAATTATAAATTTATTAAAATCATAAATGGAAAATTCGCTACTTCTTAATTTTTTAGTTTTAACAATTTAAATTCAAAAGAAATGATTTTAGTTTTTACATTTCATTAATTAGTTAAATAACAAATAATTTTTTAATAAAATTTATATTAAAATTAATTTATAAAAATAGTAATTTTTAAAATTTAATTTAAACTTATAAATTGATTCCCACCGCCCGCTCACTTAAGCCACCTCAAGGGCAAATTCAACATTTAAAAAAAATCACATCTACTATATTAATATATAAAATATTCTCAATTATCTTTAAATCATATTTAAGAACTCAAATATGAATATATATAGCATATATATATATATATATATATATATATATATATATATATATATATATATGGATTTTATGAGGATAAATTTAGCATGGAGATGAAAACCTTTTTCCATATTCAAAGCATGTGTATTATTAACTCGTGAAATTATGAGGTTAAATCTAGTGCAGGTTTGTTCAATAAACATCCCAATACCGAAAAGATGGGATTCTAATATCAACTGCTCTATCGACATAATAATTTATCAAGGGATATATAACGAATCACCAACAGAATGATTCAACGACTGCAGCCATGCATTATTTTAACTTGACAGAAAAATTATTATTTTGGCCACTTGTTGAAATTATGGCTATATATATAAAAGAAAAAAAAAGAAGAAAGATATGATGTTAAGAACGATGCTGAGTGGGTAGATTACAATCTTAAAGAAATGGATAGCCCTAAAATTCGAAAAAAAAGGCAAACAAAATCAAGTTGTGGTTCTTATATCTCAAAATAAATAGTGATCAGTCTGGAAATGTGGGTATTTTTTTCTACGCAAGAGATTTTTAAGAATTTAATATTAATCTTCTAGGAAAATAATTTACTCTTAAGAAAACCTAATATTGATGACTTTTCTAGCAATTATTCAGTCTATTCTAAGTATGATCATTTCAAATCAAACCAAATCCTAGACTACATATGATCAACCCCTTTCATACATTATTTTCAACAAGATACAGCTTCAGAGGGCCATCGGTTCCCTATAAATGCATTATTGTAGCTTCCCAAGATTTTACATTGATCATATTCACCAATTCAGCATTCAAACTACAGTACTATTCTTCCCACTGCCCGAAACAGGATGTTGAATCGCTTTTTAGTATACTCCCTTCGCCAATTTTCTTAACTGGTAACTGACCAGAGACTAAATTATCACCCCAACATTCGCACCTGCCTAATCCTAATTTCTCAAGAAGAGGTAATGAATAAAAATGTGTTAATTAAACCTTATATATTTATAAACACTTATATGCTCAAACCAAAGTTGTTTTTCTTACTTATTGTTAGTTAAAATTACTTGGTTGCCGCGAGGTAACACTTGCCGCAAAGAGAAGCAGCTCAAAGATCTGAAAGAGGAAATTCGAACGAAGCTAAATAATGCAGCTGGTAACACCTCCCAACAGCTTAAATTTGTTGATGCTGTGCAACGTCTTGGGTTGGCATACCACTTCGAAAGAGAGATAGAACAAGTGTTACAACATATTCATGATAGATATCCAAAGTCATCTATGGAAGGTGATATCTATAATGTTGCTCTTCAATTTCAGTTATTAAGACAAGCTGGGTACAATATTGCGGGTAAGAACCCAAACGATAACTATCATGTGTGAGTTTCAAATGTTATATATATATATATATATATATAGTATATATATATATATATATATATATATAGCATATATATATATATATATATATATATATATATATATTTCCTTCTTATAATTCCAATCTTATGTTTAAATTACATGGAATTTAATTATGTAGGCATGTTCAATGAGTCTATGATGAAAAGGGTAACTTTTAAGAAAGTTTCTTGATGAGCCATTATGTGAGGCATGCTAGGCTTGTATAAGTATGCACATCTCAAAGTTCATGGAGAAGACATGCTTGATGAAGACTTTACTTCACCGCCACCATTTAACCTACATGGTTTAACACTTGTATCCTCTTGCACCTAGTTGCTCATGCCCTTAAACCGTCCCTTCAAAAAAGTTTAGAGAGGATAGAGGCAAGGTGGTATACACCTATCTAACAGGATGAAACTTGGCATGACACAACTCTACCAAAGCTGGGCAAGTTGGATTTAAATATAGTCAAGTCCCTACACAAGGAGGAGCTGCCAACATTTCTAGGTTAATTTGCTTTAAATCATTAGCAAGTATATATACTCTAGTCGCTTTCTCATTTTTCCTGAACTAATATTTTTAATGAATTTTAGGTGGTGGAAAGAATTAGACTTCACTACAAAGCTACCTTTTGCCCGAGATAGATTGGTGGAATGTTACTTCTGGATGCTCGGGGTGTACTTTGAGCCTCAATATGTTCAGAGTAGACGATTTCTAACCAAAGTAATTGCCATGATATCCATTCTATTGACACAGAGGCATATGGCACAATAGAAGAACTCAATCTTTCATCGAGGCCATCGAGAGGTTTGATGAATTCAAATTCTCCCAACCTAGCTTCATCATTTATACCGTATGTGATACTTAAATCAGAGATATATATAAATACTTTTTATTTTCCTTAGGTGGGATATTAAATAAATATAGATCACCTTCCAGATACATGAAACTCTGCTATATGGTAATTTTTATGTACAAAGAAATTGAATAGAGATAGAAAGGTGATACCAATATCAATCACTATGCAATAGAAGTAGTAGGAACACCTTAATTCCCAACTCGCATCCCACCTGCCGCATTGATTATTTATTTTATGTCTCATATATGCATAAGATCATATAACTAGCAAGTTTCATTAATGGATGTTTTTTTATTTAGATAGAAGAATCAAGCTCGAGCTTACTCATAGAGGCCAAATGGTTACATGAAGAACACACACCGACATTCAAGAAAGTACATGGATGTCGTGACTAGTAAGCGTAGGGACATGACAGCTTAATTGCAACCACGTATTTGGAATGGGAGATGTAGCAACAAAGGAGGCCTTCGACATACAAAGCAACCAAGATTATGTTGGTCTTCTGTTCCATCATGAAGACTCATGCATGACATCAAATCACATAAGACAGAATATGGCGGATTCAAATGGAAGTAAATATAATTTTCGCTCATGTTTTGAAAATTGTTCTTGAAAATAGTTTTTGAAAACACGTAGTCTGCTTTGGATTTTGTTTGGTTCAAGCTTGAAAACTATCAGAGAATATTTTTGTAAATTATAGGAAACCATTTTGGTGTTTTCAAAACCGTTATTGTTTTCCAAAATTTTGTTCTTGTTTTTTAAAACCTGTTGAGAATAATTTTTGAAAACACAAAAGAAAACTATTTTGCTGTTATTCTGAAAAAACCGGCTATTGTTATCTCACTTAGTGTTTTGGACACCAAACATACCCCTCCGTGATTTTCATTGCTTTAGAATAAAAAACAGCTTTGGAAAACTTCTAACCAAAACAAGCCTGCTCAAATTGTTCTTATTATTTGAATTTAGTGCTTCCTTTGTGTTTTTCAAAATCAGAAAAGGTTTTAGAAAAAAATAGCTTTTCAAAAATTTAACCAAATACGCTCTAACACACCGATTATTTTATTTTATTTTGTATGCTTGCTGCGCTTGAGTGCAGAGGGCATGTGGCTCATCTGTTGAATGTTAAGCATGAAGCACATATGGTGTCTCGAGGAACAAGCATATAGCGAAGTTTCCAAAAGCAAATTGAGAATGGCTGATGAATATTAACTAAGAATGCCTCAAACCCACATGGTTCCAATGCCTATATTTCTGATCATGTTCTCTACTCTACAAAAAGCCGCAGATGTATTTTACAAAGAGCAAGACGAGTGTGCAATACATGTCGGGAAAGCAATGAAGAATTACATACTTATCTTTTCTCATTAATCCTATAACATGATCAAATAAATCATCGAATAAAGTGAGAGAGAGGACATTATATGTAGCACCTAAGTTGCTCAGTGGTTCATGTCGCTTTACTTTCAATATTATCTGAATATTTAATAAGAATGTGTATCACTTAATTAAATCACCCTCAAGAATATTGTCTTTCTTCATATACACTCGGCAAAATATAAAATATAATCATGAATTATTATATATTAATTAGATTCTGTTTCAATTCTCCACTTGCTCTCACAACATCAATTAATTATACATTATTTTTATGTTCAAAAGATGTATAGAGAATGGAATTTCATATGTATGAATGAAAAACATGTAGTTCTTAGTCTTTTTAGAGATCTCTATAACTACCCTTTTTTTGTCTCTACTAACCATCTATTTCAATATTAATTTCCAGGCTTGCAAAGTAATCGTGCAATAATTAATCATTGTACTTTAGTGAGCGTTTGTTTTTTTTTTTACTTAATACTAAATAGAACTTTTGGTTAGTGTGTATATGATCTTTTCTTATGGGTCTAAAAGAATCACCGCTTTTTGTTTTTTTTTATCCACATTACTTGTTGTAACCTCTAGTCGACTCCATAAGAATCACTCCGTTAACTATTACATATATTTCCATCTTGATATGTTTTGTAAGTCTTATGACCAAATCATACACATGAGGACACCAGGAAGTAATTGTTAAGGGTCGTTGCTTTAATAGTTTGTCTAATCCACTTCATCTGTACAACCTATTGGGAGCATGTGCATGGGAACTTTCCGACCATTTAATTCACTTAGTTTTAGATTTCTTGGGAAAACTGGTCTTTTTGAAAGTTTCTATATAAACAAAACAAAACAGTTTTCCAATTCCAAATACATATTTAGAAAAAATTAGACAGAATAGTTTGAGAATTTATTTTGAAGCTTAGTGCATTTCTGAATTAAATTTGAGGTGTTTCTGGTGGGGTTTTTTATTTTAATTTTATTTTGAATTTTTTAAGTGGCATGCTCTAAGAAACAAATTAAAACATAGATGAGGAAGGTCAGGAACATTGCATTATGTACACTGTGCAGCTTCATATATGGAGAAGAGACCCAAAAAAGATCTGTTCCATAGAGTAGTACTGTTCTCATAAAAATTTTGTTCCTAAAATCAGATTAGAAATGTTCTTAAAAAATTGTTCTCATAAAATCAAAAATGTATTTTTGATGTGTTTGAAGTGTCTTCGCAGCCAAAGCTACGAGTTTGAATAATCAGTCATCTGGGATTGAAGGGCCGACAATGGGTCCATCAATATGGGAATTTAATTTAAATTAAACGTGCTAAGCTTGACTTGGAAAATGAGTCTAAGGCTGCTCCATGAATCTGTAGCTTTTTCCTGGCCAAGCCATTAATTCTTCAATAACCACGTGTTAATTTAGTTTTTTCCACAACTCTTATCAATTTCGGAAAATCTTCCAATAAAATTTTCTCACTCTACTTAACTATGAAAACGATTGTGTAGGCCAAACCACAAAAGAAGTAACATCACTACAAGGAAAAAAGTTGTACATTCAATAACCAAAATGTATTCACAATTCATCTTAAAAATTATATAGAGTTTAATATTTCATATAATTCAAAATAAATATCAAATCTAATCACAATGTATTCTGTAATAAATTAATAAAATTATCTCAGCTATAAATTTTCCATTAAATAAATAAATAAAAACCGGATAAAATAAATTAACCTCTAGGGTTTACTATATTTCTTTCGCCTAAAAACCCGGTAAATTAGAATCTTTACTAATAAATTACAAGTAGAATGTAATACAAAAATGCCAATGAAAATTTGGGTTAGTAATATGACCCCAAAGGTTAGGCATACGCCCAATGACTGTTAAGCAAAAAGACACGTCTCAAACAGGAAATATTAGGAATAAAGTTTTAGAATAAAATATAAAATACTAAAAAGAAATATAAGACAAGGAAGAACTTTTGGAACAGAACAAAAGCTCTAGGATGAAATATAAAATAATAAAATAAGGTCCTAGGTCATAGAACAATAAGCTAACTACAAGGTGAGGTAATACTGGTAAAGATTTATTAGAATCCATATTCCTATGAAAATATCAAAAGAACAATTTTAAAAATTATCAGACCTTTATTGTAGAGAGAGGAGAGTTCTTCTTTATTTAAATTTGCTTCACTTTAGATTTGTGTTAAGGATGCTTTTTTAATTCACAGGTTAGGTGACGTTTGTTTTTCTAGATTTTTGCTGAAAGCAATTTTCTTCTCAAGTTTGTTCTTTTTCTTTACTTTTCAAATTAATGAAGTCTATGCCTACCATTGTGATAATATATTATATAATAGTCAAAGCATAGATTATAGGTTGTATGCCTAACTTGCTACTCATAAAGCTGGGTATGCAATTTGATTATGAAAAGTAAAAAAATATCTTTACCATAACTACTGCATGCCCAACTTGCTGGAGAATTTTAGGGCTATCAGTCCCATAAATAGTGATGTGGTGTCATCTTACGTGATTTGTTATTCATATATAGTGCTTAGCAACTGGGCATTCCAGTGAAGCAAACATGTCTTCATTCAGAAAATGTAAACGTGCGGTAGTGCTACTTCGCCCAGCATCTGGGGGAAATCGCTTCAACTACACTGATGACAAGGTAATTATATATGTAAGCTCGCCACACATAGGATATCAACTATCTAAGGTTTCCGCTTGAACCCAAAGTATTAGGGAAAGAAAACAAATATTAAGGCTATATTTTGGAATACGTAAATAAAAGAAATGATTTTCTCATGTTTGTTTCATAATCAAATTCTCAAAATCTTACATATTTTTAAATTTACTCCTTAAATACACAAATATGTTAAATAAAACGAGTTTGAATAAATAATATAATATAATTAATTTATTAAGTTTAAACTATTTTTATTTTCTCCTAATTTTCTTTTCCCAAGATTTTCTCGTTCCAACATAGCCTTAAATGAGTTTTCTTTTGAATTTTGTAGTAACGTGTGCTTTACACTCTTTCTGGTGCAGATAACCCCAGCCTATCAGTGGCAGCAGGTTGAAGGTTTGAAGGAGGAAGTGAGAAGAGAGCTAATGGCAGCTGCTGGTGTTTCTCCTCCTGAGTTGTTCAACTTCATTGATTCTGTTCAACGACTCGGTTTGGCATACCACTTTGAAAAAGAGATAGAAGAAGCATTACGGAATATATATGATAACTACCATCACATTGATGATGAATATGATGATCTCTATCATGCTTCTCTTCGATTTCGGCTTGTGAGACAGCAAGGATACAATCTTATAAATATCAGTGGTGAGGCTCATAAATATCAGTGGGAATTTTCAATTATATGATTCAATCTTATATCTTGTTATGAACTTTTTGTTAGTTGGCTATCTTGTTATGACTTTTTGTTAGTTATTTTATGTGTTTATATATACAATCTAAAACTAAGTTTTTGGTCGGTGAATAATTTTGAAGAGATTTTTGGCTGGTGGATTTGGATAAAAGGTCTCTAGGTCATTAATTGTATTAATGATTGTATACAAGCCTTGAAGGTTGTGTCTAGTGTTGGTCTTTTTATTTTCTTTTTTGTTGGAGCAAAATTGTTTTGTATGTCAAGTTTTGTAAAAACTAAAGGAAAAAGTCTTTAATGGAAGACTCTGCTTCTGCTTTGTTCAAGTGTTCTTCATCTGAGAATATATAGCTTGGGAGGAAATCAGGAAAACAAGTGGTGCTTCCCTGGACGAGACCACTTAGAAGATTCTCCATAGGAGCAATCCATCCTGTCTCTTTGGAGTGTGTAAAACAGACTAGGGTCTAGCACATGGAACTGCAATATCAAATTTTCATGTCTTTATTTATTTATTATTTATTTGCTTTTGTAGTTTTACTTATGACAGTTGGTTGGTATAGTTTTAGAAATCTCAGTTATCACTATTAAGTGTTATAACACTGATTTGTGACCCTGATGTAAAAACCATATACTCTGATCATATCTCAATAATTTTCATTGGTAGATATATTTGGCCAGTTCAAAGATGAAAATGGTAGTTTCCAAAAATGTTTGATCAATGATGGAAGGTATGCTGTGGTTGAATGAGGCTGCACATCTCAAGGTTCATGAGAGATATTCTTGATGTAGCACTTTCTTTACCACCACTCACCTTAAGTCTTGGTAGAAAACATTTAGAATATCCTCTTGCAAAGAAAAGTAAACAAAGCCCTATACCCCACCCATTAGAAAGGTTCGAGAGGTCGGAGGCAAGGTCTTACATATCAATCAAGATGAAGCTTCACATAGTAAAGTCTACCTGAACTTCCCAAGCAGATTTCAACCCGTCGCAACACCTTCAAGAAAGAGTTAAGCCACATCACTAGGTTGGTTCTCAAATCTTGCAAATCATATAAATGCAAAGTATTTGGAAAAGAAAAAAAATATTAAGAAAAAATGATTTTCTCATGTTTGGTTTCACCTTGAAAATATAAAAGAAACACAATTATAATCAAATTCCTCCAAATTTTACATTTTACATATTTTAAAATTCTTAGTCTTATTCAATATTAAAACAAATAAATGAGTTTCCAATAAAACATATAGAATACCTTATTTTTTATTTTCCTAAATTTTCTATTTCATTTTTTTCTCTCTATTTTCATTCCTACTCTCCAACTTCTAAAAGGAGCCTATGTTAATTAATTATGATTTCGATCGTGGTGGAAAAAGATTTAGATTTCTCCTGTAGTCGCCTTTCGTAGATCGAGTGGTGGGAAACCTACCTTTGGATTGTCAGAGCATGTTTTGAGCCCCAATACTCTGTATTAGGATAATGTTGCCAAATTACTTGCTATAACAATGCTTATAGACATATTTATGATGCATATGGTAATTCATTTAACCCAGAATCCCTTACGTAAGCAAATTGAGAAAGGATAGATAGTTAATTTGCACCTTTGAAGTCGATAACCAAATTGTACTTAAATTGGGAACTAATTGCTTAATTTTCAGGTGGGACAATGGTAGCTTAGATAAAGCTCGCAATACATGAGGCCAGGCTATGTGCTATCTTAGATGCTCACAAAGAAATCAAGGAGAAGGAGAACGCAGAAGATTTTTCCGTGTCCACCATGCAAAGAGGTGGTAAGGGTTTCCAAATTGCAGTTCTCTCCAAATATACGAATACATTGATTTTGCTGTCATGTTTGGTTCCCCGAAAGTACCAAAGCAAAGAAAAAAATAATGAGGAAAATGATTTTCTTATGTTTGGTTGTCTAATGAAAAATCTAGAAGGATATCAAATATTAATAAACCGACAAGAAATCTGTTTGTTAAGAGATGTGTTCTAATTGTTGGTGCACTAGATGTTCGACTAAGTTATGGATCATATGTGAAAATAGTACGATTTTAACATAACTAAAGACACGACAATAAACAAACATATATGCAGGGACACAAGAGATTGATTACGTGGTTCAGTCAAGCCTACGTCTACGGGGTTGAGCCTAGACACAAAAGATTTCACTATTTTCAATCAGGTTACAAGTTGGTCCTATATGAGACAAGACTCCCCTTTCTCCAACGCCTTCTTCGCCTAATTCTCTCACAGTGAAACATAGAATGATATCCCTCATTCTTCCAACATCTAGACTCCCACAAGCCTAACAACATCATTCAACAAGATGTATATAAACCCTCAACATTGAGAGACACTACAAGAAAATGGTGATTTAGCAACAAATTTTTAACATGGGAAAAATATTTCGTTGCAAAATATATCTATTAGCAACAAAATTTAGAAATCGTCTCAATAGTTGTTGAACGATGTAGTTTTGGAGACGAAAATTTAAATTTTGTTGCGAATCATATTGACGAGAAGAACTTTTTGTGAATAAATTATTTTGAAAATAATTTGCAACAAAATTAGCTATCTAGTGATGAACTTTGTTTGTTGCAAAAATATTTCTTTTTAGTTGATGAATATAATTTAAATTGTTTGTTGCTAAAAATATTATAAAGATTTGGACACAAATTTGTTTATTATATAAGGTTATTTTGCAACAAAGTGATATTTTCATCTCTAAATATTATTCTATTTTTATATATTTTAATTTAGATCAAATATGTTATATAATATTAATTATATTTGTTTTTAATTTATAATCAATTTATTTATTAAAAATATATATATTTTTATTTTCTTCAATTATACACTCACTCAAGCCATATATATTTTTTTAACGATTGAATTATATGGAGAAAAGTTTGAATTTTCTAAAATAAGATTTCACTAGCATCTTGCTTGTCAAAAAGTAATTTGGCCTTTTTTGTCACAAGTTTAACTTTTAAATGAAGTATAAGTCTGCCTTGCTATACTTTGAGATGCCCTATAATTAAGAAGAGGAAGACATTCATTAATACATAAACTGTCGCAAGTGTGGAACATGACCAAACCATAATATGTAGTCATTTACATTTAAGTAAAGTTTAAATTTAAAACAAGCTCCTTTAACTTTGCATTCCTCAATTTAAGATGCTTAGTTACTTATTGGACACTTCAGTACTGGGTGCCGATAAAATTTTGGTGGCCTATTAATAAAACATTATGGGGGATTGAATGCTCTAAAACAAGATATTGATTTATAAGATTTTTTTACATAGATTAGGTCTTTGGATATGTTAACACAATCATTGAGAGTATAAAAAGTTTTGTACCATTTATATAATTAGCTAGTTAAAAATAGATCTACATTATAACTATTTGATTGTAATAAATCTTAAACCTAATATTGTATCACCTAAAATGAAATGACAAAATTGATATTACAGCAACTTCTTTATCAAGTGAATAAAAAATAATTAAACAAGAGATTATATAAAAATTAGGTTATTTAAGTCACAATTCTATTAAGAAAAACTATATAAAAGATGTTATTTGTATGAATGTTAATCAATCCAATGAACAAAATCAAAAGATGAGTTAAACCCTACAAGGGTAAGAGAGTAAACAAAATGGTTACATGTAAACCAATAAAAAATCGAAAAACATCATTACAAGATGATGACAATGGGATAATAGAAACCAAAATCTAATAGCAATTCACCACTGTTGTTGTTTTGTAAAAAAAATTCTATTTTTTCGTTGGTCTTTTTTGTTATCTATATTAGTAATAAAAAATACAAAAGTTAAAAGGAGAATAAGAATGTAAAACATGTAATTAAATATCTTACTATAATCCAATTGAGGTATTACACCACCCCCACCCCCCCCCCCCGGTTGCTGTGGTTGTGAATTTTCTGATCCACTCCATGTCAGTGCCCCCATACAAATAAATGAATTTTCCTTCCTTTTCCTGATCCAACAAGAACATTCCCCAGCAATTTATAAAAAGCTTTGAAGTCATTCATGCATGCGGCATGCCCTATATATAATTGTGTATGTAAATTGGTAATAAAGGCTAATTAATTACCCAATCGAAAGTATGGTCAGTCGATGCCATCAACCAGCCACCAAGCCTCCACGCCTCTCGCTCTCTCCACGTAGCTTCCTCTCTCGATCCGGTAAAGGAAGGCGATGGTCTCAAATTCACATCATGTGGATAGCATTGTGGCTCACAATTTTTCTCAGGATCTAGCACCACCAGATGGGCTTATTCCTAAGTGCCACACCTCCTCGATGAACCCGACCACGCCTATCAACTGCTTAGGAGTGTAGACTCCACCACTCAGACGTGACCCGCACTCAAATCGATTCAAGGCCTCTGTACCACACGACCGAGCTTGGCCCACAACTGGGATCCACACAACTTGCATCGACTCTCCGTCCTAGTCGCTGCTTGACCTCGGACTCATTTATGACCGTTTCAAGAATTGAAAGCCTGGCCATGGAGATGGATAGGCCTGATACGAGCAACAAAACATTCTTCCTCCTCAGCACATCTATGTTAACTCGCGGTGATTAACGTTAGAACATTGCCTTAGTAGTAACAAAGGGAGAAATGAAGTGCACGTAAGAACTTAATGCAAAGTGATGATTCAGGGAGAGCGAACCCTCGGTCTTGTAACCTTCAAGCAAAGGGCGAGACATCAAGGCTCCGAGAATCATCATCATGTTGTCGATATGAATACTCAACGATTCAATCTTTGAAGAGTTTCAATTCTTCAATCCTCTCCCTCTTCAGCCAAACAAATCCCCCGTCGATTTTGAAATCCATTTCATCGGTATTTACTTACCTTTGTCAGGCAAACATTTACTTCCGAAGTCTGAAAGGGGTTGGTTGTCTTACCAATGTATTGCAACAAAGAGCAAGCGTTTCTTCGAAGATCCAAAGATGCTATTGATCTTGTGAGTCAAGGTGACAAATTCTCTATGCCCTCATTTGTAGAAGACATCCAGCACTCCAAAATCATTGCAATTCTCATAATATTAATGCGCTTGAAAATTATCGTGCCTTTGAAAAATTAACACATGGAAAATAATATATATATATGTGCTGCTATATATATATATATATATATATATATATATATATATATATATATATATTATTTTCTTATGTGCTAGTTTTCCAAAGACGCAATAAATAAATGCCTCTCATAAATGATAATATAGCATACTCATGGCCCATGCTAGTGAGGGTGGAAATCTGAGTTTCACAAGCCACAACACTCACGACAAACAAAGAATCATGTCATCCATCAGAACGGGCCACTTTATCTCCATATCACCAATCAAATTCATGAGCTGAAAGTTGTGAAGTATATGAAGGGAGATGTTAGAATTCGGATCTCTTTGATTCCAGATTGAAACATCTCCCTTCATATACTTGATACTTCACTAATTATCTTTCAGCTCATGAATTTGATTGGTGATGTTAAGGGTAATGTGGTTGTATGGTGGATAATACATGATTGACACAGCTATTGAATTCTTGTTCGTTACTTATTCTCTTTGCAAACAAATGTTACTTTCCATGTTGAAGTTGTGGATTCATCATCAATTCTCTACACAGTTATCCTTTTACTTTCCATGATTTTGTAAAAGTAAAGAATCTAGGTGGAATATTCAAAATTTGCAAGAACTCCTCCTCTCGGCCTTCAATTCTCCAATACGCTTTATGCTTTTATTTTTATGAAAAAACACTTTAATAAAGAAATCTATAAATACGATTAATGATTCACAATAATTTTCAAAGGGAAAAGGCAAATTTTCTAAAATCTCTAAGAAAATTTGACCACCAAATATTCGAATCAGTAATACTTTTTTAGCTAATTAAACAATCGCCGTTTTTCTATGGCAAGCTATTTGTTGTCCTTTTAAACCATTGCCCAAATTAGCCCTAACTTCCTAGACATGACAGTCTTTCTTATGCAAGTCAAGGGCTCAAGAGTGCCAGAATTAGTCCTTGCTATTGCTCAATCCATTTCCTTTTGTAAGACAATCGTAATCGATAAGGATTAAGGCCAAAAGGATGGTCGCAATGCAGGAGTCATCAGAGAGCCCTTGGCTATGCCTTTATGAGCTGAAATTAAAGCTGAAAAGAAACTTGATTTTCAAATTTAGGTGTTCAAGTTTGTGTGAAAGCTATTTTCGTAGGAGATTTGATTTGATTTAGTTTGAGTTATTATAAATAGGAGATCATGTAATAATCATAGATAGAGTAATAGTATCCACAAAATTCTGGGATTCTCCCAACTTTATATTCTTGAGATTGTGTGTTTTTTCCCATTTTTTCGCATCTACCGAACAAATTGCATCAAAGCTTCCACAACAAACTGGTATCAGAGCCATACGAAAAAGATGATGAATGAAATGTATTTGTTTCAAGTTCCCCAACTCGTCATAGACAACTATAACAATTAGAATATCATAATGAAGGCATTGCTTGGTTCACAAGACGCATGGGAGGTTTTGTAGAAAAGGGCTACAAAGAGCCACGGGGTGAAACCACTATATCCTCAACTCAAAGAGATCTTTTGAAAGACATGAGAAAGAGAGACAAGAAAGCTCTCACTATTATCTATCAAGCAATGGATGAAGAGCATTTTGAGAACATTTCAAGTGCAACCGCCTCAAAGGAAGTTTGGGAGATATTACAAAAATACACACAAGGGAAGGATAAGGTACATGGCGTTCATCTTCAAACTCTCGAGGAGAATTTGAAAGTTTGAATATGAAAGAATCAAAATTCAGATTATTTTTCTCGAGTATTGCATTTCAGAATTTATTAAAAAGGAATGGTGAAAGTTTAAATGATACTCGTGTGATTGAGAAAATATTAAGATCTTTAGATTTAAAGTTTGATTATATTGTTGTGGTCATTGAAGAATCTAAAGATTTAGATACTATGACTATTGACCAACTTATGGGGTCATTGCAAGCCCATGAAGAGAGATTTAAGAGAAATGGTCAAGAAAAAATTGAACAAGTCCTTCAAACAAATCTCTCATTAAAGGAGAATGCAGAAAATTCTAATGAAAGAAGCCAAAACAATTGTGGACGTGGCCGTGGATGAGGCCATGGACGTGGTTGCATTACATAGTCAAGGTAATAGAATAAGAGGTAATTTCAATTCATCAAATAATGAAGGAACAAGTCAAAACTAAAGGTTCCTAAGGTGTGAAGATGGCAAAACGAAAGGGGAAGGTATGACAAATCTCAAATTCAATGTTATAATTGTAACAAATATGGTAATTATGCTTATGAATGTAGAAGTTCCACTAATAATTCGAAAGGACAAGCCGATTATGTTTAAAAGAAAGATCAAGAAGAATCCACTCTTTTGTAGGCTTATAAAGGAGAAAGTGAAAAGAGAAATATATGATATACTGACAATGAGAAAACAATCATGTGGTTTTTAAAAACATGTTCGTGGAGCTTAATAAAATCTAAAGTGGTCGTTACTTTGAGATGCTTCTAAAATTCATGAAGGGTAAAGGTAAAATCTAATTCGCTTCAAAAATGAAAAGCATCAATTTATCTCTAATGTATACTTCATCCCTGATATGAAAAATAATATACTAAATTTTGGCCAACTTTTGGAAAAGGGTTATGATTTTCATATGAGAAATCAAAGTATTTCCATAAGAGATCAACATGCCAATATAATTGCTAATGGGCCAATAAAGAAAATATAATGTTTTTATTAAACATTCAAAATGATGTTGTAAGTTGTTGAAATCTTCGTGTTAATGATTCTTGAATTGTGTGCATCTAAGATATGAACACATCTTAATTTTGGTGTATTGAAGCTATTGAGTAAGAAAAAAATATGGTAATGTAATTGCCTTCATAGATCACCCGATCAATTATGTTAAGGATGTTTGTCAAAAACATGCTCCAAATAGTTTTCCAAATGAAGGTACAAGAGCAAAGAAGTATCTAGAGCTTTTCATGCTCAGATGTGGCTCCAATTCATCCCACTTCTTTGGTAAAAATAAATATTTCTGCTTTTCATTGAAGATTTTAGTAGAAAGACTTGGCATATTTGAAAGAAAAATCTGAAGTGGCTTACTACCTTAGGAAATTTAGAACATTTGTTGAAAAGGAAAGTATATTTTATAAAAGCAATGAGATCTTTATAGATGAGGTGAATTCACATCAAAAATAATTTAAAGAATATTGTGAAAATCATGAAATTTGTCGACCTTTGATAATTCCATATTCTCCACAACAAAATAGTGTAGTTGAAAGAAAAAATAGAATCGTTTTATGACACGGCTCAAGTATGTTGAAAATAAAAAAGATGCCTAAAGAATTTTGGCTAAAGCACTGATTGTGCAGTTTATTTGTTAAATCATTCTCCTAGTTGAAGTGTATAGAATAAAAATACCATAATAAGCTTGAAATGGAAGAAGGCCAAGTATTTCACTTACGTAGTTTGAAGCCTCAGATATGCCTCAAAGCCGATCAAAAGCTATCAAAGCGTAGATATGAAAGTGGAAAGTATGTTTTATCAAGCCATGACTCAAGCTCCAAAGGCTACAAGTTGAACAACTTAAATAACGAAAGATCATCATTAGTAGAGATGTGAAGTTTAATGAAAAAGAAGCATGGGATTGGGTGTCAAGAAGAGGAGTATAACACTCTCCCTTTATAGAAGAAGAAGAACAAACAAGAGAAAATTTGCAAGAAATTGCTACTCCACTGTCATAACTTCCTCAAACCACAACATGCAACAAAAACAACACACAAAAAACAGCTTCTTCAAAGTTATTCTTAAAATATCTCAAGGCCATACTATATTCCAGAACTTGCTTTTTGCTACAATATCACATGTTCATTTGAAATCCATTGAGGAATCGAGGGATTGTCTGGATATGAGAATTAATGATTAAAGGGACGGCCTTCACTTTTTTTTTTTTTTTTACAATGTATGCAAAATTTCAAAATATTTTATCCTCAAAGGAACATTATTCACACTTCCTTGTCCCTGGCCTGTCGGCGTAATTAATCCAATCTTAAGACCATTCACAAGATATAGTTTTTCCTAATCTCTCGCATGCACATAACCCGTGATTCTATTGAAACTTGAGAATTTTGCGCCAACTAAACTGCATGCATCATTGCGTAGAATTGCAATAATTACAATAAAATAATTCATCCCTTATACCAAGTTGGTTAAGAGCAATCAACCAAAGAAGAAGATGAATTTTGGCAAAGATAATCATATCATTTACATTATAATCCAAAATCATAAGCCTTACTAAAGAAATCAGGACACGAATGAATCAAATACAGAAAGTAGGGTGACACATACCTCTTGGCTTGCTTCGAATCTAGCGTCCGGGCTAGCTTGCAAGCACCTTGACTAATCCCACGAGACCCTGAAATCCAAGGAACTTGTAATCTTATGATCGAAATAAGACACATTTTAACAGCTTTCCAAATCTTACTTTTCCACTGGTATGGCTCTAAAGATCCATCTTTTTGTTAAGAAGAAATTAAAATAAAAACAACTAAGTTCTTCTACAGTTACATTTCTTGAAAAGTGGACTACAAAACCATCTTTTCAACTAGGCAATGCCCTATCTCCATAAATTTGCAACTCATCTTTGCATCACTTTAAAGCTATCTCCGATTCAGAATCAGAATCTAATAAGAGGGTCAATTGACCAAAATGCACAATCAAACTTCATGTAACACCTTCATACACAACAAGGAAGCAAGAGTTGTTGAAAGGATATTCATTCAAACAACCATTATAGAAGGGGATGGTTAAAATACAATAACCCAAACCTCAAAAATATGCGGATCACTTTCTCCAATGAATAGATCATTTAGAATATGCTTGGCAATATTTTTTTAAAATCTGGAAAAAATCGCTTAAAAGTTCAAAATCGATTATATAATTGCTTTCCATGATCACATCATTAGATCCAATCCATTCATTAATTTTGCTAAGGAAGAAGAGTTTCGTGTAAAGGCACAAATAAAAATCTAATCGACAAACAAAAACGCTTTATGCTTATATGAATTAACATGCCAAAAAAACTATATATTTATATGCTAACAAGAAATGCATCATTAACTAAGGAATCCTATAGTCATGAAATTAAATAGGAAAAATGAATGACAACATTGCCAAATACGAAAAATGGTTACATGAACTTGACATGTCGATAGTATTGGGAGTTTGGTAAGTTCGTGGAACATGCTAATAACCATTACTTATGGTCACTTAGGAAAGGTAGAAACACATAAAAGTGTTTATGGGTAGTTCTCAGCAAGCAGGAGGACTGCTCATGCTAAAAACCTTTGTAGTAAGCAAGGCTCACTTCAACAACCATAAGAAAAATAATTAGATTTCTAAGGTACAAAGAGTTTCTTCACTGCTGGTGTATTTAAAACACAAACACTAAGAGATTTAATAGTTTTATCAAAATTGATCGACATGTAAGTAAAAATGATGTCAAAGGAAAAAATTATATCCAATATACCCGACTTCACCGAAGCCCTATATGGCGACTCCACCCCATCGAGGTTTGCCTTCGTTGTTCGTACCACACCACACCCTTTGTTTTGGAAGCCTTACCCAAACCAACTTAGCTTCCTTGAACTTGGGCCGAAAGGTCGCCAGATTAATGGATGTCCTTACAAGCGTCTTAACAACTGTCTCCGCTATAAGAATTAAGAACTAAACCCCTCTCATTCTGTAGTCATTTCTATATATATATACCTTAATTTTGCATTCCATTCCATGATGATGAAGCATGCATCCTCAATACCTAGTTACAGCTTCCGAACATTAATTCAACTCGTGGCAAAAGTTCTAACTATAAAGGGGAATGGACTAATTAAGATAGAGAAATCTTTAGATTAGAAAGGCACATCCTTCAATAGTTCCATCAAGAGAAACTCCTAATTGTACCTTTGAACTTTGCATGACATTAAATACCGAAAATCTAGTGCATGATAAGAATACTCAAAATCTAGAATTAAATGTGACATGATTAATTATACAAAAAGTATGAATAAATACACAAAATCCGAAAACTAGCATGTTACATGGAAATAAACAAATATGACACAAAATATACATAGCATAAATTAGGGAAGCAATTAATATAACACAAGTAAAATGAGGCCTAAAAATAATTGTAAAACTCTTTTATAATAAATGACATTTGTTAAACTCCCATAATAATATTAACAATAATAATCACTACTATATCACGTGTAAATAGGTGACATTTTAGGTGTGTGGGGCTTTATGTCCCCCACTTTTTGAACTTTTTTTTATTATTTATTTTTTACATTTTGCTTAGCTCTAAATAAAAAAACAATAAAAAACAATAAAAAACAATAAAAATAATAAAATAATAAAATAAAATACTAATAATAACAAAAATAAAAATAAATAAATAAATAAAAACTGCTTTTTGAGATCTTACAGAAACCGAAAAAGCATATTTCAAGAGAACCCACAACTCAGAAACCTATCAAGTTCCCAACCATCAGCTCATTATTTCCCCAGAATTAACAACCCCAATCACAAATCCAACTGATTCTCAAAGAGCTGAAAAGCAACCTAGAAAACCCAAAGAATAACTTTCTCTTCAACAAAGGACACAGTTCTAAATAAACCTAAAAAGCCATAGAAAGATAAATCCAAGAACAAACATCCCAAAAAAAAAAAGTAGAAAGTACATGTCCGCACATACAAAAATGCCACAAAAATAAGGAGCCACAATAAGAGAAAACAAAATCAACTAATACACAAAAACCGAGAAGTAATTTGAAAAAAAAATAATAATAATAATAAAAGAGAAACCCATCAATACCTGATCCATTCCAGCAGGGAGAGGCTGAGCAACGAAGGTGGGGGATCTCCCTGCATGTGAACTTGTCAGGCTTACTGGAATGCAAATCCCGGTAAATCCACCCATCTCAGAATTGGGTCCATCTTGAACTTCTTGAACCAGTAGGAGGACCCTGCACTGCCATGTATTATAGACATAATCAGAGGCAGTGACAGCAGTGTGGAAGAGCCTCTTCCCCTTTTTGGAGGTGGGATTTGATCTATCAATGGGCATCTTGATGATTGGGTCAACCGAAAATGGGGTCGAAGACGAAGATGGGTTTCCCGAGAATCCTTGCTTGAGAGGAGCATTTGCAGAGATGAGTATATTGTATGTGATGAGAGCCACTGATTTTTCCAGGAACTTGGGTCCTGGAGATAGCGTTTTGGTTAGCGGAGAAAGCTTCCTTCACCTTGAACTCTCTCGCCCGAAGAAATTTGAGAAGAATCACATCGCTTCTCTCATCTTTCTTGCTGGTGGAACTCCCAGATGGAGACTCCTCTTGGCCGGGCTTTCGTGGTGGTTTGAGAATCGATTCAATTGTTGGGTTTGGCGGGGTTTTCCATTTTCATCTTTAGCAGTCTCCCTCTTGGGTGTTGGATCTCCCGATTCGCTGACTGGGTTTGGTTCCATTTCAGAAGCTTCCTCGATTTCAGGTGGTTTTTTTCATGAGTCACATATGAACCAAAAAATTGCGACCGACAATGCAATGCCAGGTAGGCCCAGCTTTATCAAACTCCCTTCTTGATATACTGCAATGTTTTTTTCACACTGTGGTTCTCTGTGAAGCGGCGATGCATATATCGATGGCCTCCTTCTGCATGTCATCCTCATATTTCCACGCTTCATGATGACCCTCTTGTCGCGATGTCGCCAAACTTAATAGCTTTCTCGATCATCGGAAGATTGCTTCAAAGACACAGCTGAAGGCCGTTTCTTCAAGTCTTCTCCCATTTTCAATTGCTTCCTTTCTTGTTGTTTGATTTTTATTTCTTTTTTTCTTTTTTTCAGCAGTGTAGAGACAGACAGACTCGAGAGAAACGGAGAAGGCGTCTTCCCTGAGCTGAAAGGCAAAAGAGAAAAGAAAAAAATGAAGAGAATAGCTCTTCTCTCTCTCTCTCCCTCTTCTCTCTCTCTACAATTTGCTTTTTTTTCTCCGCACTTTTCTTTTTTCCTTTTCTATCTTTGACTTTCAACACGTGATAGTGAAAATTTTTGTCTTAGAGAAAAAAAAAAATTTTATGGGCAGGGAGAGGGCCTTTAAAAAATGATATCATTTAAACTGGTATCATATAAAATGGTATCATTTAAATGATTTATATTATTAAATCTAATATTATCACTCAAGTCACTTAAAATAAATCGAAAACATTCTTACATTTTTCTCCCGTTCAAGTTCCTGACAAGAAGAGGAGTTAAATTAGGAAACTTTTAAAATGGTCAAATATTTATAACAATTATAGAGGAGGCACTCTACTATTTAGACAAAACTATCTGACATAAACATGTAAAATCTAATGCACTCATCTTGTCCTAAAACAGTGAGCTGAAGAAGTTTACCAAAATTCTTAGATCCACAACTAAGATGAGAACTTAAAAGAATTATTTAAATTTTCATCTTATCCTTAAAAGAAATAAAAATAAAATTATAAGTTTTCTTCACACTCAAAATAGAAGAGATAGATGTATGGGTAAAGGAAAAAGTGAAAATAGAAAACGAGAGGAACTTAAAGAGAGAGGAGGTAAAGATTCTCAAAATGAGCAACCAAAGTTTCAATCAGTAAAACAGAAGGCTGCCTATCACCTCAGAAAAATTATAATCTGCATTCTAAACAAAACTAAGAACTGTGACCAAGAAAAAAAAAATCATTTTGTTGAAAGCATAACTATAACTCAAGATGCCTACCAAGGATTACAATAAAAAGGCAACTCAATATTTACTGCAAAAAGCATGTCAATTTTCATGGTTTTCTGAACAGGTATTTTACCTGTGCAGGGTAATCATGCAACATGATCAACACTGTCAATAGAATAATTCAAGTCACATGGAAACCACGATCATTACCTGCTGCAAGAGTTCCCCTAAAGTAGTGCATCTAGTAGCTCTGCTTGTGTTTCTTTCTGAGTTCTGATTTCTTCTTCCAGCTGGTTTACACGACCTTCCAGAGTGTCAGCTTCCTTTGCTGCCAGGTACTCCTGCTCTATTTTCAGCTAAGGCTCTCTTGTCTCTCCCTTCTTCTAGAGACCTACTCAGCTGTGTCTGTTCGCTTCTAAGACATGAAATCTGCCTTCAAGGACATTTAGGTGGTGTTTGTTTTTTTGGCTTAATGTCGACGTAACTTTGAGCTTTTAATGCTGAATAAAGCACTTAATAGCATTAAGTATTAAGTCGCTTATTTTTAACATTAGGTAGTGAGTAGGATGCACCCGGACTGACATTTTAGGTTTCGTCCCGCATCGCTCTTAATGGCACAAGTTTAATTTAATTTTAATCTGGTTTTTAACGAGTTTGAGTTTATTTTCTCAAATCCGAGACAGGTTCAAGTATTGTTACTCTTTGTAAAACCCGAAAAAATTATAAATTTTCAAAAATGGCAAAATGTTAATAAAAATAATAAATTGTCATAAGGGTTCCGTTCAGGGAAGCCTATAAAATTTTTTAGATCTCGGATGACGAAACGGATCACAACATAATTGCCTCAAATCTAATGTCTCAAAAAGTTTCGGTTTAATTCTCGGTGACAAGCGAAAAAATTTTCGATTTTCTGAGTGATAAGTTGCCAATGACTCCAGTGAAGAGATTTTTACAAAAATTTCAAAAGTGAGGAAATGACTTGGGCTAAGTTAATTTAAAATAAAGTGAACTGAAAAGAAATGAATTTTTCTGAGCGTAAACTTAATTCGAATGAAGTAATATGAACCATGTATTCAAAATAATAATAATAAGCACCGCCCCGATTATATTTAAAAAATAATTTTTTATTATTTTATTTTTTATACTTTAATATAATTAATAATTATTATTATAATGTTTTTTAATAAATAATATATAAAATTCATAATATTTTTATTTTTATGAAAATATTAATTTTAATATAATAAAATAAAAGCAAATATAAAAATTAAAATTAAAAAATAAAACAAAATGTAAATGTAAACTCACGGGAGTTTGGGAATTTTCCCATCTCCGTCCCGCCCTGTTTAATTTTTTAAATGAGGCAAGTTTGGGAATTGAAAAAAATAAACGAACCGGGTCGGGATGGGACTGCCCCATGCCAAACCCTCCCGTTATCATCCCTAGTAGTGTATATTGCTAGCTCTTCTTCTTGTTGGGCAATAATTGAATTTTTCTTATTTTTGTGGAAAATGACTTTTTCTGAATAGAAAAAGCTAAATATTTTCACTTTTTCTATTCATAACTTTTTTAAAAAATTTCAACAATAAGTCGTGAAAATTTAAACAAATAAATTTTAATGCCGAAAGCTATCTACCTTCGTGATATCGTAAAAACAAACGCCTCACCTTACTTCCCTGTGTATGTTTGCGATAGCGCCATTTACGATCTCTCTTTTCTCATCGCCGCAGCCTGAGCCTTCGCTCTCCCGCGAGCCGAGTTCCAAGATCTTTCCACCGTACCCAAGCTTCGCCTCGGGCCGTTGTCTCCTCTCTAAACCATCTTTTTTTTTTTTCGACCCCAAACCACTCCCACTCTCTTTTTAAGCACCATGTTTTAGTGCTTAAAACATGGGACATGGATATGTGGGGGACCCTATGTCCCCCACTATGATTTTTTGTTTTTCTTTTTTTTTGATTTTTTTATTTTTTGATTTTTTTATATTTGTTTTTTACGTTTTTTTTTTCAATTTTTTATTTTTTTAATTTTTGATTTTTTATATTTTTTTAACGATTTTTTTTCATTTTTTTTTATATTTTATTTTCTTTTTTTTTTTATTTGTTTTAATCACTCTAAATTAAAAACAATAAAATAATGAAATAACAAAAAAAAAAAAAAAACACTCTTTTAGGTCTACACCCAAGCCTTTTTCTCAATCTCTTCATTTCTAAGAAGAACCAAGAAGAGTCACCCGCTTTTCAAGACGTGCTTTTTTTTAATTTTGGCAACTCTGGTTTTGAATAGTGTTAAGGGTTTGATTAATGGATCAGTAAGGCTGTTTGGTCCGGTGATTTCAAGCTTTAAAGTAAAGGTTCCGCTTGGGAAGTGGGATGAGAAGAAGCACCTAGGAAAGCTTCCTAGAACCTACATGCTTATGTTACTTTGGCTATATCTCAAACTATAAACAACTCTCAGGTAATCATTTTCATCAAAGTCCAACTCTAAATTTGTCTTCAAAGTCCAACTCTAATTTGTCAGCATCATAATTTCTCATCATGAGCCTTACCTAGAATGCCCCACCCTATCAGAAGTTGGTAAAATTATTTTTCTTTGGTGAAAAAGTATTCGGTAAAAGTGGAATGTATCAAACTCGATGTGATTGGAAAATGGAGGAAAAGACAAAAAAAAAGTTAAAATAGAACAAGTGGTATGAAGTAGTCACAGAGAGTTCTTCAAATTTCATTCCTAAACTTTTAAAATAAAAAAAGTCTGAAATTTCAAAGATTGTCAGCTTGTTTTTTCCTCTCTTTATAACTTCGCTTTCATGGACATGGTTTTCAAATGTGCACACCGTGATTTGACTTTACTTTCTTTCCACTTTCTATTACAGCCTTTGGTATTTTTGAATAGATAGAACATGTAATATTATTACAAACCTAATCTCAATATGATGTGATTTAAAAAATTAAATCTCAAGTTCATTCTAACTCGAACACTAATATTAAACTACACTTGTTTCTTTAATTATTTATCCTTAAAATAATGGGGTTTTGAAAAAATCTTGTAATGAATACATGCTTCAAAATAATGCTTAAACTAATATTTTTACGTCACATCAACAAAACCGTAGTTAATGACTACGGTTTTAAAATAGTTAAAACCGTAGCTGGTATTATGAATTTAGGCTTAAAATTAAAATCTTAGTTTGTGACTATGATTTTAATCATTTAATTATTTTTTTTAAACCGTAGTCATCAACATTATTTTAACTTTAAGCCTAATTTCGTAGTTGGTGACTTAGTTTTTTAGTCAGACATGGCAAGATACACTAGTTTTAGTATTATTTGAAACATTAATTGCTTTGAGATTTTATTTTCCAAAAACATTATTTTGGCACATCATCTCGTTTAATATGGGCATAGCAGGGGCAAGAGATCCAAAATAGGATTTTTCTAATACAATAATAGGGATTTTATGATTTCTATAATGAATATAGTTATACGCCAACATGTTCAATATTTATGTTGTCTTCCTTTATTTGACATAGCATATTAATACAATTGCTTTAAAAACAATAAATAATTATTTGTGCATTATTAATATTAATAGCATATTATTTTAAAATTATTTTTAATTCTTGGAAAATATAAACTATACATTTATGACATCACCCGTTTCCGATCCTATCCGACCAAGACCGTGAATCAAGAACTTTTTTCACTCAAGAACTGACCGATTTTACAACATCAGCAGACAATAACTATTCTACTCAAATACTTTACTGATGCCTTCATATCAACAAAGCCATATCCACTCTACCTGCGCTTGATCATGTTTTATTATTAAGTACATTTAAATAGAATAATGAAATTTAAAATAAAGGATCACATATGAAATGGGAATGTTATAAATAATTTAAAAAAATATAAATAAATTTAATGTTTGAAGTAGGAATGACAACAAGACATGTTTTTTTTTTTTCGGGTTCTCACCTCATAGATAGGTATGGCTTCATATATAATTCAATTTTTTAACAAGTTCAGAGTTTTTCTTCTCACAAACTTTGATCTATGCTTAGGTTTAGGACGAAGTTCACTATACTATTATTGTTCCATTTCCTACCTCGATTATATATTAAAAAAAATTGATTTATAATTATTTTATTTGATGTAATATATTACTTTTAATATATTAAAATAAAAAATAAATAAAATTCTAAAATAAAAAACAAAATAAAGCTAAACGTTCCCACCCCGCCTTGACGTGGACTCGCCCCATTTTATTTTTTGGCAGACTGTTATGGAGAATGATAAAATAAAATATGAATTATGTGTATGAAGGATGTTAAGTTACCGTTTTAAAATTTTATGAGAATGATCAATTGACTACTTAATTTAAAAATTTTATTTTTCAAAAACATATCAAATAAATTACAAAAGAGTTCATTTAGATTATTTTATCATAACATAATAACTAAATTTTATATATTAGTGTGACTTAAATTGAAATGTTTTATAAAGTTGTACTTCTTTTGTACTAATAATGTTTATATGTTTTTCTGTTATGATAGTTGGGACAAGTGAAATAATATTTTTTAAAAGAAAATTTTCCATAGTAACCCATGTTTTAGAATAATGTCCAAACTAATGTTCCTTGCCACACCTAGGATAAAACCACAGTTGGTGACTATGGTTATAAATTTTTTTAAATAGTTAAAACAGTGGTTGGTCATTTTGATTTTAGGCTTAAAATTAATCATTTACAAGAATTTTAAAACTATAGTCACTAATCACAATTTTAACTTTAAGCTTAAAACCCGTATACATATATGACTATGCATGCTTTTAACTATTTAAAATTTAAATCGTAATCACCTACTACTTGCTTTATCCTTATGCTAGTATGATATATTAGTTTGAACATTATTTTGAAATACGTGTTACATTGAGAAATTATCTTTCAAAAAAAATTATTTTGGAACAAAGTTCATTCACACATTATATAAGGAATGCAAAGAAAAATCAAATGTTTTAAAAATCGGACCCGTTTTAAATTGAGCCGCCAAACCACTTGACCACTCGACCCGATGAAACTGCTTCAGCTTCGCTTGAACCGAGCAAAACTCAACCCACTTCAATTTTAAAGATGACCCCATCTTTTCCGAGGTCTAGGAGCACCTAGAAACAATATAGAGCTCCTGATAAATGTCACATCATCATGGCCCACACCACATTCAAACATATAACATGGATTTATTATTTTTAAATCTACTCATCTTTAAAGGGCCTCGATGGACTCATGCACAAATAGAGCAAGAGATGTGGGCCTCATGCAATGATCTCAACATCGAAGACATATCTAAGACACTTTGAGGTCATGATATCTTTTACTTGTGAGCTTTTTTTCAATATATTTAACCAAATTCAAGTGTTATCGAAATGTCAAACCTCTTGAATCAATGTCTCATAAATAAACTATATTAATAAAATGAATGCCCTTACTATATAAAGCTTGTATTAATCAGTCAGAAAGAAACTTAGAGGAGCAAGGCACAATCTTTAAACTTTGCTATGAAATTAAAAATAGAAGGAATATTTGTGTTTACCTCCTATCGTATAATATAATAATAATAATAATAATAATAATAATAAGATATAATATATATATCTTATAAAATGTTATACAACTTTTTTGAAAGAATCATAAATGTTTTATTTAATAAAATAACAATGTCAATACATATATATATATATATATATAATTTTTAAAAAGTATTCAATTTTTATAATTATAAATTATATTTATGATGTCACAGTTTAATTGCGGTTCAATCCTTCAGTTCGACCATTCAAAGCCAGATTGTGCTTTTTTGATTCAATTATCGATCAGATTTTAAAATATTAGAAAAAATCAAATAATAAAGAAATTAAAAATATTTTATAATCAAATGGATAAAATTAAGGTGGTGTAGTGAGTTCAAAAGCCCACAAAAGACAGGATAACCAATAAATAATTAATGAGAAGACCACTTTTTTGTTAAAATGCTTTGCTATCTGCGATTTTAGACCTTCAGTACCATTACATCTCCAAAGCCTCAACCATGCATCACACTCTTTCTCTCTAAGCAGACCTCAAGTCTAACCACAATCACGCTAGTGGTTTGTTTCTTCTCCTTTCCTTTGCTCTAATTTGTCTTTCTTTCAATGCAACCTTCTTATAAGCCTAGATAGCTCAGTGCAAGCTAATGGCTTTGCACGCATAACAAACTCAAAACTATCTAGCCCCTGACCAACGAAGCCAGTGGACGCAAACAAGGACCATCAACACTATAAAACCCGGGAAAAATTTAAATTTTCTGAAAAAATGGCCAAAAATAATAAAATTGTCATAATGCTTCAGGGAAGCCTAGAAAATTCTTTAGATCTCGGATGCTGAAATGGATTTCATTATTTGATTCGTCTTGCGAAGTCTAGTTACCCATAAAGATTTCGTCGAATTTCTAAATAGTCGGATTTTCTTGATTTCTTTAGGTGATGGTTATTTAGTAACCTTGGGAATGAGATTTTCACGAGAATCTTGGGATTCAGGAAATAACTTGAGTAAGTTCAATTAAAATAAATTGAACTTGTGTGGTCTGATACCAAGAGTAACTCGGTGTCCACGAGTAGTTGGTATCGGTCTTATACCAAGATTTTGGTGCAAGATGACCTAAGAGAGTGCGGGTTATTTGGTCATCAACGGGACCCTCGGGTGGGGCGTGCAAACCTGACTAAATGGATTATTTTGTCATATTAAACTCAATTAACCTTTGTTTAAAAAATAAAATAAATTCTTTTACTTTCTTATTTTTGACAAACTCGATAAATGCTTGAAGTAAATTGCAAACATATGTAGGGTATATTTCATAAGCATTAAAGGTAATCGATTTTTTAAGTCATAAATATATATATATATATATACTGGCATGTATATTTTTTAATTATGACATGTATTTTTTAATTAGTAGCTTTTATCACGTGTTTTATATATTTCACTTTAAAATAGACTTTATTTTTTTTTTTGTTAGCACATTTTCAACCAAATAAAAATAAACACTATATATTATCAAATAAAATAATTAAAATGCTTAAAAATTCGGATGCAACTTTGAGTCAAAACACAACTTAAAAAAATTAGAACCTTCATATTTCCACAAAATTACATATAAATATTGAGAGGCCCACTAGCCTAGATGAGAGGACCCAATAAGAAATGTCGCTTACTTGTGATAGAAAATTAAAATGAGAGAATCCGTGTGATTAAAAAATAAATAAAAACACTAAGTCATCATAGTTTTAGGGAAGCTGTAGTGGTCTTCCTCATCTTTCAGCTCATCTGACTTCCCCTGCAATCTGCAGCACCCATATCGCCTTTGCAGACCTCTGCACCAAAATTCTTCATCCATCCAAACACGTCTTGACCAAGCTTGCACCATTATCGGAAACAACTCCTCACACAAATGCTACTCTCATCCGAACATTTCATTTTCCTCTCTTAATTCTTCGTTCCATTTCCATTTTATTTATGAAACTTCAAGCACAACAAGGATTGAATACTTTCAAGTGAAGAGAGAAATTAAGTGTTGAAAAATATTTTATTGAATCTTCTTATTTTGTTTTGATAAAATATTGAATCTTTGTTCACTAGCTTGAATCAGACAAAGGAGTAATCTTTTGAAGTTTTCTTTTAAGAGATTTCGGTTCCTTTTTAAAGGATTTTCCTTTTTAACTTTTGCTTTTAATAGTCTAGTTTTTCATGCTTAAAATGGAAAGAAGAATGGATTTTGAAAATTTTCTCTTACCTTTTGTTTCGGTTAGTAAATTATATTTTATTTATCCTACACCTTTTTAAAAGTGAAAATAAAATTTTCGTTTCATATATATATATATATATATATTAGTATTTCCGTTTATATTTTTAGATCATGTTTATATTTTCAATTTTTATTTTTTTATAGTTTAGAAAATTAAATATAGTAATTTGGAATGTATATCATGAAGGGATTTTTTTTCCTCTTTTATGTTAATTTTGTTTTTATCTATATGCTAATAAATTTATATTATATGGATTTGCTACAATTAATTCAATTATTTGATTATTTCATATAAAATGTAGAAAATAGGACATTAGTGATTGAGTATCTTTGTGTTTTGTATTTAGTTATTGTGAAAAGTATTATTTAAATATGTCATTTATTTATAAATTTATAGAATAACATATGTTAAGTGGTTGTATTTAAGAGAACTTTCCTAAAAGGTAGGAGGATGGAATATTTTATTAAACCATACAAGGAGAATTTTATATAGGTAGGGATGGATTAGTTGGTAGGAACATGAGTTTTATTTGAGTGTTATTGGAAATTTTTATAAATGTTGGACTTTTTGAGAGATACCAATTGTTCACGGCATGTAGTGAGTTTCATTTTAATTTGAACACTTGGGTGATGAATAAAAAATGAATTTATCAGCGGTGTTCTACGAGTTTTGGACATACTAGAAAAGAATGAGACAAAATTAAATAAAAGTAATAAAGATAATGATTGATAATTTGTATTGATGTATAGATTTTTGAAATTAGACTTTGAAGAATCGAGCTAATAGAGAGATTAAAATTAATTAATTAATTTATATATATATATATATATATATATATATATATATATACACACACACACGCACAATATAACTCTTGATAAAAATTGAAGTTTAGGAAGACTAAAGTTGACAATCTTTAAATGAAAATTGTAAGTTTGATTTATCTTAACATTTTTATATTGTAAGAAGTAAGAAGAGACACCTTAATTGCCTAGAAGTTTTATTCATAACATAAAAATGAAAAGAAAATTAAACCTTCACTTCATTATGAAGAAATTAGGATGATAGTTTTTTTCATTACTATAGACAGGATGATAGTCTTTTTAAAAACATGGGGAGGGATAAGAAACCTTCAAAATTTAAGATGGGTTATTGGATGATATATATATATATATATATATAAGTACCTGTGATTTTTAGATTATTGACACTAAAGAAAATGATGGAATAAATTCAATTGTTATGGAAAAATATAACTACTAAAGACTACAACATAATAATTTTTTTTATCATTCTCTTCTATTACAAAAATTTCAATACTTATGTAACAACAATCTTTGTTATGAGTGTTCAAAGTTTTTTAATTTCATCTCATGAATTGTGATTTTGGATTTATTCTTTATCTCAAATATTAATATTATAATTGCTACTTTCTTGATCTTGTAACTAATAGCCCTCTTCATTTGTTGTGTAGTTGTCTTTGTAGACTTGTTGAGTAGTTATTGAAGCGGTAGTCTTTCATTATCCATTAAGGTTAGTAATTGTTTGAACTACATTTCTTCTTGTATTTGAATATATAATGAATAATGTGATTATTGACCTTAGATTTCTAAACTTATTTTTATTCTAATATATATATAAATCTCATAATAATAAGATTTTAGGAGGCAAAGTACTACATCAACATTCAATGTAGTTTGCTTAGAAGTTTGTTATAATATGTTTTATATAAGTTTTAAAAAAAAAATTCTTGATAATTTTACATTAATTTATTTATAAGTATAGAAAAAAAAATACTTACACAAACATTAATGGAATGAGAAGTAAGAATATGTATTTTCCTTCATTTAATGTTAAGTAAAATAATAGGACCTTAATATCGTCTTGTGCGGTGATTATATTATAATTAATGAACTTATAATGTTTGTCGCTTCTTGTTTGGTTGTTATTTAATTGAGCATTGGCATTATAATGACTTACATTATTAGATGAGCAATCCTTGAGCTTTCTACTGATTTTTTTCCGTACCAATTTATTTATTTTTTTAAATTAATTGTTCTTGATTATCCTTATTTAATAAATTCTTTGAATTGATATCATCTTGAGTCTTTATCAAATTTTATTTATTTTAAGATCATAACTTAAAGTTCCTAATGCACATAGGATATTGTTTTAGTGCATATACTTAACCAACTCACTAATGAATAGGGATTACAAATGTGAAAATAGGAATTTGCTTATGAGAAGTTAAACATTGCCCATTTCATAATTTTTCATTATGTAAACTAATGAGGCATCAACAAGTTCCTTAGATTAAATGTATAAATCATATCCATATGATTCTTCATGCTATTCCATCTATTATCTATTCCTTCACATCTATTTATAATATATATATAACTATATAACTATCATTATCACATCATTGGTGATTTAATCGGATCTAAGAAGATGAATAGGAGTTGGATGCAACTTCAAAATAGACTATGTAATGAATTTGTTGAAGGTGGCCGAGAGCATTTATTCAAGCGACAAGGCAACGCACTTGCAGTGGATAATAAAACACGATTGCCCATGTAGACAATGTCTAAATATAAGATTCCATGATTTAGTCTGAAGATTAGACAACACCTAATTAGATATAGGTTTTTGTATTTATAATAAATGGATACATCATGGTAGAAATATTGGAGGTGTTTCACGTGTTCAAACTAGTATGCCTAGTGATAGAGATGGGTGTGCAGTAAATGAAAACTATGTTGAGGATGACAATTGTTTTGACGATGACATTATTGCTGTACTAAATGATATGCATGCTCCAATTAACAAAGAAGCTGACTCAAATGAATAAACTAGTCATGAAATGGGTAGAAAATATTGATAATTTGTTTGGTGAAGCTCATAAAGCTTTGTATCCAGGTTGTACTAAGTTCTCAACATTGACTTTTCTCGTAAAGTTGAAGTGCATATAAGGTGCTTTCGTCGATGGAGCAATATTAAGTCATTTGACATATTTAACGGTGTACCTTGATGCTTTTCCAGATAGCTGAGTATTCCAATCACATTGCGGCGTGAAGAAGATGTTAACGATTTTGGTTTAGGACTATGATTCAATTCATGCATGCAAGTATGATTGTGCATTATTTTGGAAAGAGAATGAGAAGCGGAATTGTCTGTGGTGAGCGAGATATAAAGGAAAGATTCCTCGAAAATTATTCACGACATTTCCATTAATGCGAGGCTACAAGATTGTTTATGTCAAGACATACATCAGTTGATATGCGATGGCATAAGGAAAAAAGACTACATGAAGATGGGGTATTAAGGCATCCGGCAGATTCGGAAGTATGGAAGGATTTTGATAATCAATATCCTTGGTTTGCTCAGGATGCTAGAAATGTGAGGTTGGCTCTTGCAACTGATGGTTTCAATCCATTTGGTACTATGAGTAACAATTATAGTATGTGGCCTGTTGTCTTGGTGCCATACAATATGCCACCATGGAAGTGTATGAAGGAAAGCTTTTTCATGATGTCATTACTTTCTATTCTCGGGGCCACAAGCTCCGTGTAAGGATATGGACATATACTGCGCCTTGATAGACGAGTTTAAAGAGTTGGTGGTACGATGGTATCCATACGCTTGACATGTCAAGCCGGAGATTATTTTCGCATGCATGCTTGTCTACTATGGACTATACATGACTTTCCCGCTATGGAAGCTTGTCCGCCGAGCACAGTGGCATAAGGTGTCCTACTAGAATGAAGACATCATCAAAAGGCATCGTGGCTAAAAATATGTTATATGGGTCATAGAGATTTACTCTTAATCACAATTGGAGAAGGAGTCGCCAACATGATGGTAAGCCTGAACATCGACCACCACCAAAGATACTATCCGTGATGACATTGAGCAATTTGGCCTCATGTTTGTGATTGTAGACCGGTAAGCATATCAATAATACAAACAGAAACGAAACGAGGGCCTCAAGAACTGAATTGGACAAGAAAGAGTATTTTTGAGTTAGAGTACCGGCCAACTTAAGATGAGACATAATATTGATGTGATGCATGTTGAGAAAAATGTTTAGAAAGTGAGGGATCAATTATTAAATATTGTCAAGACTAAAGATACCGAAAAAGCTCGTTTTGACTTAGCAGACATGAAGATAAGGAATGAGTTACATCTTCAATTGAAAGGGAATAAGCTTTTAAAACCTCATGCATGTTATACATTGACCTTGGAAGAGAGAAGGGAGTTTTGTAAATTTCTTAAATCAGTTAAGTTTCCCGATGGTTATGCAGCAAACATATCAAGGAAATGTAAAGACAGTGATGGAAAGATTTCAGGTTAAAATCCCATGATTGTCATGTCTTACTAAACGACTTCTCCTTGGTTGTATTCGCCCTTATTTAAATAAGGATGTGTGTGATGCATCAAGTTGAATTATCCCATTCTTTCAAAAGTTATGTGCTAAGACATCAGGATGTCACCGACTCTTAGAAAGACTTGAGGGAAGGAATTGTAATTATATCGTAAACTTGAAAGGATATTTCCTCCAAATTTTCTTGATATTATGATCCACTTGGTAGTGCATTTGCCTCGCGGAAGGTCATTGACCCAAGAAGTTATCGGTGGATGTATCCATTTGAGAGGTATGTCACATACATTCAAATTTATCAAAAAATAAGGAAATTTGTTTCATGTTACCACATGACAAAAAATTAATTTTTTTTTTGATACTATTCTTGCTTACTTAGGAACCTAGGCACATTAAAAAAATATGTGAGAAATAAAGCTAGACTGTATAAGTTCCATCACAAGCATACATCAGAATGAAGCTTAACTTTCTGCTCAATGTACCTTCGTATTGAAACACGCTTCCTCGAGTTGAAAGGAATGATGATGATCGTAGGAAAATGCTCGTACATTTACCTATTTTCTCACAACAAGCACGACCAATAGGTGGTAGACAATTAGTGCAACTCTCAAAAGAAGAACTGGAAAAGGCACATTGGTATGTCATGCAAATAATTGTCATGAGCTACAACCTTATTTAGAGTAAGTTTACTCAATCTTGTACAAATTCTTTGTTTCAAATATTTGTGATATGTTAGAGTTTATGTGTAATGGAACACCTTATTTACATTCTTTTTCAAACAATGCACATATAGTGAGCACTTGGATGAGTTACAAAAGACATGTGCTTCAAATTTAGAGTTGGAACAAGAAAAGTCTTTTCCAAAGTGGTTTAAAGATCATGTAAGTTATTAATTATAAATTTTATGTTTCATAATGATAAAGTTTATCTTTTAACAATACGAATAAATTTCAATTTATTACAGATGCGAGATATTCATCTTAAGCAATCATCTCAAGTCTCAAAATGAACTATATTCATTTACTGACCAGAGGCCAATTCACATATACAGGATGACAAATGGAGTTCGTTCACACTAAAGATCGTGGATTCCATCATCGAATTACTCAAAATAGTGGCATTTATGTTTCAGGGGAGCATGACGTGGGAGGATGTTAATTTTTATGGAGTTTAACTAATGTGGTGGAGTTAGATTATTTATTTGGGTATAAAGTTATCCTTTTCAAGTAAGTGTCTCGATACAAATTCAAGAAATATAAGAGAATACAACAAGATCCACACTTCACCATCATAGATATTAGTTCCACTTATATGAGAATGATCCATTTGTACTAGCTACTCAAGCTCGCTGCTATTCTATTTGATGATTATAAAAATGGCCAAATTGGAAAGCTTGTCCAAAAGGTTCAACATGTACACTGTGGGATATTTTAGAGAAGGATACTACTACACTGGGTTGATGGGAATTTTGATGAGACGGTTGAAGATGATGCTTATCAAGAAAATGAGTCATGTGATATTGAATGGTCATTTGACTAGATGATCAAAATTAGGGGTTGCAACGCTTTGATCGCATGCATGTTAATCCGTATAATAAATAACATTTTGTCTACGGGAGATAGAAATGATGATGATGACTTCATTTTATGAAGATATAATTGAAGAAGATATAGCATGATAGTGCTAACACTGTGGAGGAGTGGCTTTCAAGTGAAAGTGAGAGTACTTTTAAACATGCAAGTATGATAACTAGTGATAACAGCCATTGTTATGTTTACTAATTTATTATATGTGTGTGTGTGTGTGTGTGTGTGTGTGTGTGTGTGTATAATGAGATCTTATTATAATTTCATTATTTTATTAATTATAGGTTATCACATTATTAATGACATCTTATTTTTGTATGTACTGGTTATCAAGATAGTTACAAATGGCCTCGAAACAAGCACCGCCCACTGGCCATTCCTAAGTTGCAGAGGAGAATTTGAATCCGTGTCAAATTGATTTTGAACTAAAATTAACTCATTCAAATATTTATATGTAATTTCCTTTAATGAGTTAATGATGTCAAATGAATATTTATAATTTAAAATGGTATGCAGGTAAGAAGAAAAAAAATGACATTCAAAGAGTTAGTGTTGATCAACACATCGAATGTCATGAATGCATTCGTCCAATGGTACGAACCAATGGGATACGTAGAGGTTTGAGACCAACCTCACGGTGGAAATGAGTTTTGACACTGGTAAAGAAGTTGAAATATTTTATACATTTTTTTTGGAATAAGTTTATATTAATTAACAAAGTATGTCTTTGTCAAAATTTAGGACAAAAAGGACCCGTGGAAGGGATCATAGGGACAAGCCCAATAAAGGAGGTTAATAGCAACATAGAAAGGATTATACCACCTCCCAATGCACAAGTCATCGTGGGTTGTACTAGTCTCAACAAAAATTCTACATGTAAGAATGTTAAATTGATTTTAATTGAGTACAATAATTTTTTTATTTTTGTAGATATATCAATGTTTAAGGTATAAAAATATTTAACTTGTTATCTTTATATAATTTTTTACATTTATTATAAAAATATTTATTTTATATCATATTCAGAAGATGGTTGTTATAGTTCTCCTAACTTAAATGATTTCTTAATATTAATTAGATTGTGATAAGTTCTTAACATGCAAACACATAAGATGAATGATAATAATAATAAAAGATGTCATAGATAAGAGATATAAAGTTGTTGGGAAATGTGGAGGACACTATAGATAATGCACATTTGAAACCAATGGAATGCAAGCGTAAACATAAAGCAACTCTACAGCCTTAAGCAAGTTGAACTAAGTTTAATTGAATAAGTTACCTCATAATGTGGATTTTAGATTATTTTTTTTGAGTACTATATGAACGTATTATAAAGCTGTAAAAATATCTTGAGTAGTTGAACAATATCATATGTTTTATGACTAATTTTTGTAATTTCTCGATGCTCGGCGATGCGGGATGACTTGTAATAGCGGTGACAAGTTGATACAAATCCCAGCCTATATGCAAGATATTGGTAATGTAGATTACATATCAGTGTTATCTAAAGTGTTATAGATTTATAGAAACATAATAATCTTCACAAAAAATTCCACAATAGCATGATGAATTAGAAAATTCACGTTGAGTATGGTGAATTAGTTTAATTGAACGTAATAGAAGAAAAATGAATGTACTATTTCTGCTATCATAAACTTACAGGTAAAACAATGTTGACATAAATAAATAGTTAATTTTACTTTCAAATATATTGGAATATAATTAAATTATGAACTTTGGTATGTTTATTTAACAAGTCCTATTTTTGATAAATGAATTACATGTGTTATAAATTATCAAACATTCTAATGTTTACCTTTCCCAGAAGAATGACTAAGTAGTCATAGTCGAGCAGGTCGGTGTAGATGAAGTCATGCAAGGTCAGGGGATGTAGGATATGGCCCATGCAACATTGAACTCTGAGTCGGAATGTCTTCCTATCTAATAACACCTACCATGGATGGTGATTCTACCCTTTGGTAAGATATTGGATTATTATTGGACATATCTTAATATACTTATTTATATCTTAAATATGTCTAATCCTATTTATTTGGTTAATGATTTTACTCTAAATTATTAGTAGAATTGTTTAAGTTCGAACTAAAATATAACTACTGATTGATATAATGTAGTCACCATAAGCATTTGAAAGTTTAGGTATGAATAGATATATTTCTATGCATGTTGAATTAACTTATGGAAAACTATGATAACAATTGCTATGACAACATTTTCTTTTTTAAAACAACTTAATTTATATAGACTAATTAATTTTAATTGTAGATATATGAAATAAAAATTTCGAGTGAGGTGTTGGGACTGACAAATTGATTCAAGCAAATGGAAGTCGTCCACTTAGTGGGGTTGAGAGTAAACCAGAATATAATGCTCCAACCGGTGTCAATAGTAGTAGAATGAAATCAGAGATAGGGACCATTGTAAGGAAACTATGTGCACCATTGGATGTTGAAGTGGGTGATCTGCCAGAGTGATAAGTTTCATGATGGAGGGAATTACGGTGTGTTAGGAATGTTCATAATTTGATATAGTCATTTAATTATTTTTATTCCTCTCATGTTAATAATGTGATTAAATTTAGATCCTTGCTATTGAAATGATACTTCATATAATATGTAAACTAAACATGTATATGAGCGAAAAGTAATGGGGACTTTTATTTGATTAGAAGTATTTTATGGGATATGTCATACCGATTTAAAATTTGCATGCTTTTGATGGTGTTAAAATTGTTTCATTGTTGATATCACATGGGTGTATGCTTTTGCATTATTATCATTTTTTGTTATCATTATTATTGTTATAATGCGACTTCATTTTGTTGATATAGTTTGTAAAATTTTATGTTATCTTTAGTTTGAACATATGAAAGAAATACATTCTTGTTTTTCCATTTATTCTTGTAAATATTATGAGAAAATACAAAATTTAAACTCTCTAAAATTACGATGGAGCATTGATTAACTCTAAAATTTAGTTTAAGTCAAACAAATCAAATCAATTGTTAGTCATTGAATTACTTTATTAATATATTATAACTTTCAAACTTTGTGAGTTAGTGATACTTGTTATTTTATTATCTTTTCAATCTTCTTGCTATTATCATACATTATCATGATATCTTATATATTTGATGTTTTGTCATCTCAACTAGAATCCCTTTGCGAGTAAACATTTATCTTTTTTTCTTATAATTTTTATTTTCTCTAAACATTTAAGTATTAGTTTGTTTGATTAATAAATGAACTTTAGTGATAGATTTAACCTTGTTTTTATTGTAATAGATAAAATTAAATATCAAACTATTATCGTAGGAGGTACATATATAAGTTGTTATTATCCATGTTTTATCAACACAAACCTAAATATATTTTATTTTACTATTTGTGTGGTTTAGGAAAAGTTTATAAGTGGAAGATCTGCAATCTGAAGAAGACCATCGAGAAATAAAATGGCTGAGAGTATAGAAGCATAGGAATAAGTGTCACAAGCATTTCAAGAAGTTTTCAACAGTAGCTGAGGCAAAACAACATCCATATAAGCATGTTAGTGATCAAAGGCAATGGGATTGGTTATGTGATAGATTTGCCTCGGAAAAATTTCAGGTGAAGTCTTCATCAAAATCTTGTTTGGTTTGATTTGCTATGTGAAACATGATAACATACTTTAATGCTGAAATTTTGATTTTAACTTTTAATCATATAGAGGCGCTCAACATTGAACACCAAAAATAGAATGAAGTTGCCTTTTACTCATCGAGGGGGATCACGATCCTTTGTACAACATGTGGAAGAATTGGTACAATTTTAAAAACAATTCTCCAACTTTATTGATGCTTCTAGAATTAATATTGATTATTATACTTCATCAATGATTTTCTATAGTTCAATAGAGATATAATAACTTTATCTTCCTTCGTAATTTCATCTCAATATTTATTGTTATTACATTGAATCTTTATGAGACATGTGCTATTACATCCTTTATGTTTGGTTGTCAAGTACTTTGCCACATCTAAAATTATTCTTGAGTTATCAAAAGCTATGGTGCATGTCATTGCAATTCTATGCATTAAGACTTAGTGTAAGTGAAAATTTTGAATATTCTTCTACTTGCATGGTGTCTTGTTTGTGCTTAAATTTAATGTTTATTTACAAAATAAATGTATGTCTAAACAATAGCGATTATGTTGATTGTAATACATGTCTTTGTTTACCTTGAATTTAATGTTCTTTATAAAGTAAGTGTATTTCTATACAATAACCACTATGTTAAATTGAAATAGGATAACATTTGTTTCTATAATAAAAGTTTTATGTTATTAACGCAACTTTTATATACAATATCACATAATATTTATAGCAAAGATGTAATTTTGATATTATATGTATGAGAGTGAATTTAAGGCAATGAAGTGAATTCTTAAAAGTTGAAATTTGATTGTTTATATATCTATATGGAATATCTTGTATTATTTTAATAAATAGATGGTTACCAACTTAAGTATGTGTCAATTATTTTTTTTATATGTGTTTTTAACTATTTTCCTATACAATAGATATTGTGACTTGTACATTTATAATATACATTTTATACAAAGCACATACATTTGTTTTATTTCTTCATAAGTAAGATAATTTATTATAAGCATTATAGTTTTGGCTTGAAAAAAAATAATAATATAACAAAAATTATATTGAAATACAATATCAGATAATGACTTTACATTACTATGAATAACAAATACAAATATGTTTATTAATAAAAGATATTTCTTAGGTTCTTTACTAATTGTGATGGTAATGGATGCAAATTTATTTGAGCTTAAAATTATATTCATATTGTTTACTTATTTTTTTCATATTGTTATTTAGGCGACACCTTTGGACAAGCACGGGCAAATAGAACTTTTCAAGCCCCAATGCATTGGACTTACGAGAATGGTTGGAGTAAGCGAAGAAGCACAAACTTCTTTGTGAGTTTTTCTTCTAAATCATGTACTTTGTTTATTGTTGACAATTCATGAACTTATTTGTAATTTTAATTACATTACTATTAACAATTGTTTTCAAATTAGAATTTTGTGATGTTCACTTGATTTGCAAATGTTACATAAATGCATTACATTAGTTTTATTAATTTTTTTATTCTATGTATAATTGGAAAAATTTGTAAAATATGCTGTGAAATGGATCTAAACCTTCCAAAAGTATATTACTCATAAAGAACATGCTATAAAACATTATGATATGTATTCCAAATATTTAATTTTTCTTTGTCTTTGTAGGAAAGAATGTTAGAGTTGCAAAAGCAACCAGTGGCAGAAGGTGGTCAAGCCTTATCTGATGCTGATATATGTGTTCAAGTGCTAGGCTCAGATGCAGGATATGTTAAAGGCCTAGGTCATATTTCGACACACCATCTCGTCAGAATCTGACATTCTAAGTCACATCGAGAGATAAATTGGAAAATGAGCTTAAAAGCAACACGAGCTCATCAAGTCAAAGAGACCGAATCCAACACCAACAATCCCAAATAGATCAGTTAGCTAGCTTTGTTAGTGAAATGCGTCAGCACATGCACATCGAATCAGCTTCGGGGAAGTTCATCTCCTTCACATGATACAACATTCATGGATTCTAATCACGCTATGGATATCATACAAAACTTGGTTTTTGTTTTTGGGGACGTTCTCTCTTTTGGCATGTATATATGGTTTTGCTTTTTTGGGACATTCATCTCCTTCTCTTCATACACAACTCATGGATTCTAATACACTTTATGAACCATACACTTGGTTTTGTGTTTTGGGGAAATTATCTCTTCTTGACATTAATATAGTTTTGCTTTTTTGGGGACATTATATCTCCTTGACATGTATATATGGTACATTAGATGTTGCAGGTTTTTGGATGTGATCATATTTTGCATGTGTTAGTTTCCACTTTTCTTTAGTTTTAGAAGTTATTTCATTTCACGGGATATTAGTCTATACTATTCTTTATGTTATCATATTTTGTCGCAATTGCTAGTTTTCAACTTTTCATTACTTTTGACCATAATATTTTATAAATCTGGATACTAATTGGTACAATTTGTCTTATATATCTTAGTATTTGATGGAATACTATAAATTATGTGTTACAAGCTATGACACATAAATTATTTGATGGATTACTATAACTTATGTGTTAGAACTATGACACATAGTTACTTATTCATTTGTAATTTTTATTATTAATGCCTTAATAATTCAGCTATGAGACACGATTTATGCTTTATTACTGTTTCAATTTAATTTTCATTAATTCTTGAAATTTTTATTTAAAATGTTATGATAAGATAATAAAATAATAATTATTATTATTATGATTATTATAATTATTATTATTATGATTATTATAATTATTGTTATTATTATTAGTTTTATTATTTGAAAATCAAAGCTTCTTCAATAAAGTTTATTATTTTATTATTATTATTATTATTATTATTATATAAAAGAAAAACTGTAAATAAGTTTGATCAAAAATCTATTTAGCAACGAAATTATAATTTTCATTTGTTGTATGCATTTAATTGTAACAAATTAACTCATAATTAGAATTTTTGCAACAAAATTTTAAATATTTAACAATGAAATTTTTTATCAATATATTATCGGAGACAATAAAAAAAATTATGTCTACATAAGGTATTAGAAACGAAATATTTTATTTGTTGAAAACCTTTCGCGACGAGGATAAGGCGACGTCCGCCATGACAAGAAAGCCACCTGCCTGCAAAAAAAAAAAAAAAAAAAAGAAATGTTTTGTTTTTGACAATGAACATATTGTAATGTTTGGCAATAAATGATTGCTGTTATAAATTTCTTGTGGTGAGTAGGCAGCCACATAGCAGCAATGAGTATTTAGCCCTCCATGAAACATCTTAACTTCTTCTACATTGTTTCTTATGCCCATTTGCTTTACGTGTCCCCTGTTGGCAACTCTTTAGGGGATCCTTCCTCAATATTCCCGATTTGCACGTTTCCTAATCTGTCCCAACATGATAGCTGTGAGATCCTGATTTTACTCCATATTCATTACAACAGAATATCTTCCTCCCATAAAAATTTAATCAAATATGATCAAATCTTCTAGATTTGATTTGCAAAATATCTCCCTCCAATCTTCCTTATTCACCTCCTTGAATATCCTCTCATGATTCGAATATTACATCTCTCAATTTATTTTTTGATAAATGTGCTCCCGTCATGCGGCTTGGTCTACCAGCTTGTGTACTGACCAATGTGTGCTTTGAATTATGCTATTGAAGCACATGATTCAATTTTTGCCTAAGCTTTGTTGCGATATTGGATTATTCAGCCAAAGATTCTCTATTGTAATTCTTTCTATTCTTATTAACCTGCATTAGTGAATAAACTTAATTATAGGAAACTATTATATTCTTTCTAGTTTAGAGATATTTCACATTCATTAAATAACCCAATTAGAAATAGCTTGATTGTTGGATCTCTACTATCTCTATAAATATGTACATGTAAAGATCTGAAATTATTATGAATAAAAATATTCTTTATATTTTACAAGTTGGTATGAGCCACGAAACCTAAATAATTCTTCTTTGAATCAGCAAACCATGAGCAAGTCAGTTACGAAACATTTGTCACCAAATCTACCCCCATCATTATTCAACACAAAGGTTCATCATTCAGTAGAATTGTATTGAATAGAACGACTATGATCTGGTCTCGGAATGTTAGAGATGCAAATCTTTGAGAAGGAAACTCTCTTTCGTTCGTATTTCATTCGTCGCCACCTAAGAGAAAGGTGAAGGCTGTGAAAGTGGTATTCAAACAATCGAAGGTCAAAAGATGATTCTTGATGTCTATGTCCCGAGAGATTATGAAGCGTACGATCGCTTACCTACCATGATATATTGGAAAATATACAAAGCCTTTTATGATGGAGTGGATGAATTCTGAACTACCTTGAGGCCCAGGGCTTTTACGCCAAACAAAATGGCAGACCACTCTCTATATATTATGGAGAATTGACTGAAATCTTCAGTGAGTTGGATCATCGTGATAAGGTGGTCATGGTGGATGAGACAGATATTGCATCCTATCAAAAATTGCTTTAGTGACAAAGGGTGCATATCTTTCATTTGAGATTAGGGTGATTTTCACGGTAAGTGTGCGGCAAAAATCTTGAGAAGGATCCACATCCACTGAATTAGAAGAGTGTTATGCCACTAGTTCGCCACTAAGATGTTTGATGCGGGGTGATGAACGAGACTGGCGGAAAAATGCTGAAGCCGGCCATGAAGTGACTCGAAATCGGTCCTAATCGCCGGTCCCCTCAGCTTTGACAAAGACGGGTTTATCCATCCTATGGCCTTCTTGGTGGTGACAAATCATCATACAAATGCACTCATTGCGACCAAGCGGGTCATACAAAAAAAAAGTCAATACTATGAACTTGTGGATATCCCGGAATGGTAGGATCTATGTAGTGATTCGGGAAGAAGAATTCCAGGCCTCTCTGCTCTGATTGTTGAAACAAAGACAGAGGATGATAGCGATGAAAAGTCCTTGGCATTAGCGGCCGAGAAACAATGGTGTAGGTTTTAAATATTTCCTGTTTCTAATAGTGCATGGATAATTGATTCGGTGCTCACGGATCATATGACATTTGATTGTGAGCAAGTTTCACCTCTTAAATATTCCTCCACAAAATTACATTTCCCTTTCTTGATGGTACCTCAATTAGATTATTGGGGAAGGATCCTTGTCCCTCACTAACACCTTGAATTTGGAATTTTGTTTTGGTTGTTCCTCTTTGAATTATAATCTTTTGTCGGTTTCTCGAAATAACCCTTTGCCTTATTTTGTGTTGTCATTTTTGGCTGAATTTGTGTATTTAAGGACATGGGACAAAATGGAGGCAGTTGGTTGTGGTGTTAGGCTAGAAGCTGTATTACTTGGACATGTCTAAAAGTTCAGATGAGTTGCGTCAAGCTTTAAAGATTGGGGGTTCTGAAAAAAAAAAAAAAAAAAAGGAAATATGAGATATGGTTATGGCATTGACGTTTGGGGCATGCTTCTTTTGGTTACATGAAAAAATTATTTCCTAGTTTATTTACAAACTTTGATGTCTCTAGTTTCAAATGTGATGTTTGTGAACTTGCAAAAACAATGGGTGCTTCGTTTCCATTAACCTTGACTAAAGTCAGTTCCTTTTATGATCATACATTTTGATATTTAAGACTATCTAAATTTGCTACTTTGGATGGATCGCGTTGGTTCATTACTTTTATTTATGATTGTACCGGGATGACTTGGGTATGTTTTGATGAAGTCTAAAAATTGAAGTAAACTTATTTATTTCAAAATTTTCATAAAATGGTTTCATAATTAGTACAATGCACGATTCGAGTTCTCATGAGTGACAATGGAGGTGAATATTTGAGTTTTGAATTGAAGCAGTATTTGGAAGCCCATGGAACCATTCATCAAACTACTTGTTCCGATACACCCCAACAGAATGGGGTGGAGGAGTGGAAAAATCGTCACTTGTTGGAGGTTGTTCGTGCTTCATTGATAGAAAGTATATGCTATCCTGTGGGGACATACTTACCTCTGCGGCATATTTGATCAAGTACCTTCCAACACTATTGATTTCCGGACACCATCCTAGGCTATCATTGAAGCAATTGTTGCTCCAGTCGGTCCAAACTTACCTCCTCATGTCTTTGGGTGTAGCATTTGTACATCTTCATAAGCGTCACCGCAACAAGTTGACACCTCGAGCATTGCGATGTGTTTTTTTAAGGTAGGCTGCTTATCAAAAGGGGTATCGATGCTGTCACCTCAAACAAGCAGTGTTTGTTACAATGGATGTAGTTTTCATGAAGACTGATGTATTTTCTCTGAGCCTGAACTGAGAATTCCTGAAGAAGTTATTTCAGACTATGTTCGATCTCTATAGAAAGACTCTTGAAGTAGTAGCTGTCTAGATGGGAATGAAAGGAGCATGAACTTGGTAATGAGAATGCTAGTGAATTGGATTTGGAGTGGTATAATTTGGACCCCATAGTGGTGATGAGCATTGATGAAGACACCAGACAATGAAGTTGTGGATCAACCTCCCGTCGAATCTCTCACACCACAAGCAAGCGTACCAAACCAATCGCCTACGAGGATGAATCTTTGTTATAGTGTGCGAACCACTAAGAAAACAACTACCATGGAATTACCAAGCAGTGTTCCAAACCTGAAATGAACCCGAACTTTCTGAAATGGGGTAAATATCCCATGAGTCATTGTGTGTCTAACCGCCGGCTTATGCGGTCAAACCAGTCATTTGTAAATCAATTATCTTGTATCTATTCCTAACGGTGTGCGGGATGCCTTAGGCGACCCAAAGGTGGAAAAATTTATTATGAATGAGAGATGAAATCCTTACCCAGAAAAGAATGAAACTTGGGAACTTGTTGATCATCTTCTGGGAAGAAACTAGTTGGATGTTAATCGATGGAGTTTATATTGTAAACACAAAGCGGATAATTTTAATTGAATGTTTTAAAGCGAGATTGGTAGCAAAGGTACACCCAAACCTATGGAATTGTTAATATAGATACATTTGCACCTGTAGCTAAAATCAACACGGTTCGAGTCTTATTATCTCTATTGCGAACACAGTTGGCCATTGCAACAATTTGATGTGAAAAACGCCTTTCTGCATGGCGAGTTGTCCTAAGAAGTGTACATGGATTTGCCACCAGGGTTCATGATACCAAAAGTGCATTGTCAGAAAGTGCAAATTAAAGAAATCGTTGTATGGGCTAAAACAATCTTCGTGAGCATGGTTTGGAAGGTTCACGAAGTCCATGAGGTCTTTTGGCTACCATCAGAGTAATTCAAACCACACTTTATTCTTGAAAAAACAACATGGTAAGATCCTTTGCCTTATTGTATGTTGATGACATGGTAGTTCTGAGAATGACCACGATGAAAGAGGAAGGTTCTACAAAGTTACTTGTCAAGCGGTCGAAATGAAGATCTCGGTCATGATATTTTCTTGGGATCGTCAGTCGATGAGGATTTTCTTGTCTCAAGAAAATATGCTTTAGATTTGTTCTGCGAAGCGGTATGTCGACATGTCAATAACGATACCCGGTAGAGAAGAAGGATTGAAGTTATGTGTTGAGACTAATAAGGTGTAACGTTGATAAAGGGAGATATCGGAGGCCGTTGGAAGATTGATGTCTTAGCGCCAGGCGGATCTTACCTATGCATTGAGTATTGTTAGCTAGTTTATACACCAATCCTAGAAGTACCTTGAATGCGGTTATGCATTTTAAAGGTATTTGAAGTCCGCTCTGGAAGGCATTTGTTAGCAAAATATATAGATTGTCAAAGTGTGGATGCATATAGTGATCTTGGCGGGTTTGGAGCGATAGATGGCAGAGACGATCTACTTCGGGGATATTTCACCTTTGTAGGTGATAATCTCGTTACATGGAGAAGTAAGAAGCAGAATTTTGTTGCACATTTAAGCGTAGAGGCTGAATTTAGGGGTATGGCACTTGGAATATGTGAAGCCTTGTGGCTAAGACTTCTATTGATGGTTGGGCTGTCTGCTGAGCAATCGATTCGACTTTATTGTGATAATAAAGCGGCATGTGATATTGCTCATAATCGATTACAACATGATCATTCAGCATGTGGAGGTAGGCAGTTCTTCATTAAGGAGGTGGATGAAAATTGTCGAGTTGCCTAAGATTCGATCAGAAGATCAATTGGGCGATATCCTCGTAAAAGCGTTTTCAAGTCAGGTGTTCTCAAGTTTTTGGCAAGTTGGGCATGTGTGACATCTGCTGCATGAGAGTGTTGCGATATTAGTAGTCAAAGATTCTCTATTATGGTGCTCTATTACTATTCTTCTTTGTTGAGAGCTTAATTATAGGAAACTATTATATTCTTTCCTAGTTTAGAGAACCAGTATTTCTACATTAGGCAAATAACTTGATTATAGAAATAGCTTGATTGTAGGATCTCTACATCTCTATAAATATGTACATGTAAGATACAAGAATTATTATGAATAAAAAATATTCTTCTCTATTTTACAAGTAGCTTATGACGAGAAATATCTCTTGACAAAACTACTTAGAAACATACATATTTTTTAATTATTTAGTATTATATTGATGAATTAAAATAAATAAATGGGTTAAAGTAGCAAATAAATATATATTGGACTTAACTCTATTTTTTATTTTCTTTCATTTTCTTTCATCCCACTTTTCATCTATTTTCTTTCTCTTGTTTCACTTGGATTTCTATTTGGAGCAGGCCCATAGAATATCACGCCCCGATCCAGTCCGACCCTATTGGCGGATCCCAGAGCCGTCCGGCGAGACTTTATACTATATACTATACTATCTTGTATCCTTCTTTATCTTTGGACTCTCCATTGACTGTTCTTTCTCGGAATTGTACTGTGCACAATGGGTATACAAACAATTTCTGTAATAACAAAGATCATTTTACATATACAGAACTACCACCGGGTGGTGTCCATCACAATCTATACACATATACAAGAGTCCCGCTTTACTTGTCTTATTCTGATTTTACTATTACAAAACTTCGGAGATGCAGGCAGTCTTCGTGAAGCTAGCTTTTTATCTACGAGTCGGCACAACTCAGCGTGTGGAATCTGTCCTCTATCCTTGTCTTAAAGCCACCCGTACCTACCACGGATTGAACACCGTGCTAAACTGCGCTTAGGTGGGAACATAAGCAGCATAGACTGACCACTGATGGCGACTGTCGCGAGCTTATCGCGCCGTATCGTTTATCTGCTCTGATTTCTATAACTTTAATTGTATCTATCACATATACTTTGCCCTGTGCACATCAATCTCTTTAATTTTATATTCTATGTCTTTGGCATATCTTTTATCTATGCTTTGCGTATTCTGTTCTATGCTTTATATCTATACTTATCATGTTCATTTCCTTTCATGTTCATTTCCTTTCATGTTTGTATACTGTGCTTGTATCATATACATTCTTATCTCGTATACTTTCATATAACCTATCTTATATTGTCTGTACTTTTATCTACATTCTTATACTTTTCCGCGTTCGATTACTGGTATGCTTTCATATGATACTTTTCATGTACTATATTCTCCTATGTTTTCCATATACTATACTTTTCATATACCTTTCTCTTTTATCTACTTTCTATCCTTTTCGTGTACTATACTTTGTACTTTCTATATACTGTATTCATGTATTGTTCATATACCATTTTTATATATCTATATTCATGTACTATTCATTTCATATATTGTTTTCCTGTTATACTTTTCATATATTAATCATATCTTGTGCTTTTCATCTTATATATCATATACTATCCTTTCATGTGATATTCGCATATACACTTTTCATATATTGTACTTTTCATATGCTTTTCATATACTTTATCATCGCCATTTAGTGTCATTAACACTTTATTTCTTGTACTTGTATACTTCTCTATCTTTCTCTTTCATATATTATGCATTCATATATTTTCATGCATATCTTGTACACATACCTCTTGTTCTTATGTATCTATACTTTCATCGCATACGAGTGTATGCTTCACATATCATGTCATTTCCTTTTAGGTTTCATGTTTGCAAATACCTTAGAAGCAGATACGGGAAACTATGTGTACCCGAAGGTACTATCAGCATGCAGGCAGTGATCTCACATGCAATATGTACCGAAGGTACCTGTATCCTTGTACGAAGGCAATTGATCTCTATATGTTGCTCCCAGAAGGTATCATTCTCTTTGCCCAAGGCAGTCACCTATGCCATGTGCTATATGGTAACCTTTAATTTACCGTGATCGAAGCGGGATCTATGTCATCGACAACGAGCCTCGATATACGTAAGCGTATGCATGTATCTGTATCTTCTGACATTGTATCTATAAGTACTTTATCTATCCTCTACCAGGTCTAAGCAATCGGCTTTATTACATTTACGTACATATCTAAGCAAGCATGAATAACTATTGTTATCATAATTGCTTATGCATATATATATCATTACTTTACTCTGTATTAGTTCTCATAGCGTAGTTTCACATTTCGGTTCTCATATCTATATAATACATATATTCATATCTTTTCTATCATTTAGTTTTGTCTATCATATATCATGAATGCATCTATGCACTCTTGTATTTCATATATATTCATATATAGCTTTCTATATTCATATCTCTTTATATCATTATACATTTCTATATGTTTTGAAAGTAATTCTTGTACTTTCTATATTCTATCATGTAGGCTTTTACTCATTCACATTTTCATATATGTACCTATCATTTATGTACATGTTCTCATTCCCTATGGCATGTCTTGTATCATATAACAGTTCATATGTTTATCATATCTTTTTATGTTTCTTACGTTCCATCTTATTCATTTCGGTATAACTATCATATATTCATATCATTTACTCTTATATACATATGTGCCTATCATTTGTGTACTTTAGACTATCATATCTTATAACATATCTTATCATATAATCCTATATTCATATCATATTCATGTTTATAATTTATATCTATACATGTGCATTTACATATTTTCTTGTTTCACAGCTATTACATATAGCATCATATACTTATGAAGTATGATGTCTATGACATCACCACCTCATTCATATATTCTCATTCCTTTATGAATCTAGTTTACTTAGGAATTGGAATCAATCCAATCAGGATCATCCAAACTAAGTTATGGCATTTTCATGCCAGCTAGTCATTTGCGATTTTCTAGTGACAGTTTATATTACTCATTTTTTCCGAGAATCCCAACTTCATATTTGACACTATGTCCTTATACTCATTAAAGCTAAGGTGCTGAGGTTCTATTCAACTGTAATCACCCAATTGAGACACGGAACTCTCAAGTTACGTCGAAACAACCTGGACTTCTCTATGTTCAACTTTGAAACCCAGGGCTGGTTTGCACATGGTCCCACTGCGAGTGAATTTTTGGGCCACTTAGAGTCATAATTTGACTCTGTCTATTTCTATATGGATGGTTTTCCTTGAAGTCTATTTTAATTGGCCACTTGAATCACTCAAATCGGATAAGAAATAGACAGAGATTATGGCCAAAATCTGGCCCAGTCAAGCGGAAGCCAGAGCAGGGTGTGCCGTACATGTCTAGCATGTACGGTGCATGTTGACAAAATGACCAGAACACAAGATGTACCGGTACATGTTCAAGTTGTACCGGTACATGTCATCCAATACCCAAAATGTGTGTTTTTCTCCCATTTTCCATATTTTCATCCCAAACCAACTCTACTTTATAAACACTTCAAGACCACTTCAATTTCATCTTATGAAGTCTCTTTTTCTACTCAATTTATCATTTCAAATCTTCTCTTATTTCAGACCTATCATGAATTACTTCAAAACCCATTTTATGGATCTAACCCATACATAACCTAACATTAGTTGGGGTTTATTCTAACCTAACTTCAGTACACTCACTTTGAACTATGAATCCATCCTCCAAAGAGAAGATTTCATGTGCTTCTTGTCCTATTCAAGGTTTACAAGCTTGCTTTTAAGAATTCTAGGGTTAGGAAGAAATCCTAACAAAACCCTAGGTTTTTAGGAACCAACTAATAACCATGCAATTGTAGAAAACTCAATTCAAGCTTTAAAGCCCGTGTAGTTCCATACCTCTTGATGTTGAAGCCTTGATTTCCTTCATTCCTCTTCCTCTTTACTTCTTTCTTCTTCTCTCCTTCTCTTCTCCTTTTCTTCCTCCACGGTTTCCTCTCCCTTTTCCAAAACATGAGACCAATTTGGTCTTTAAAGCCCATGTTTATTAAGGCCATGTTTGGCCATGACAAAAACTCATTTTTGTTTAACTTTCATTTTGCATCTTGGTCCCCATTTTCTTTCCTATTTGCCATAGCTTATTCTAAATTCTAGTTTGGCATATATCTTTTGGCTATTACTTTTGGGTCATAAGTGGTAAGTACCACTTTACCCTTGGCTCTCGAATTAATTCCGGGTCTCAAATTTTATTTCCGAAAATTTCCATTTAGCTTTTAGTATACCCTAAACAAGTCCGAAAACTGTTAGGGTATATTTCGGGATGTTACATAGAAAGCAAAAGTGGAAAAAGAAAATTTGGAGGAAAATAAAAAATTAGTTTAATCTTAATAAATTAATTCTATATGTTTATTCAAACTCATGATTTAATTTTTCTCTTTCTATTATATAAGGACTAAAAATTTTAAAATATGTAAAATTTTGAAGAATTTTAATAATATTTGATTTTCTTTTATATTTTGAAACCAAACATAAGAAAATCTTGTTCATAAATAATTTTTTCTTTCCCAGCTAATGCTACGTGTTCAAAAGCAAGCCTTAAATTTTTGAGAACATAACATAACCTAACTATTTGTTTGGTGAATATATTCCAGATGAAAAGTGCTGTTCGAGCTTACCATAATGAAGCCAAGTGGTTCCATAGAAATTATGTACCGAGCTAGAAGAGTACTTTTGCATGTTGCACTAATGAACATTGATGTCACTTGGTTCACTATCATCTATTTTGTTGGAATGGGAAGGATGGCAACAAAGGAGGTCTTTGATTGGGTGTTAAATAACCCTAAGATCATAAAAGCTACCTCCACAATTATTAGGGTCATGGATGATATGGCTTCACACAGAGTACTACTATATCATATTGAGGCAATATGAATTTATTAATTATCTGTTAGAATATGTCTTAAATTCTGTTAATATTAATTAATTTTTTGTAAAGAGTATTTTTATAGGATAATTCATAATTATATTATTGTAATATCATGCATGTTTCCTTATAGAATAAGGAGCTTTTAAAAAGCCATCTATAAATATGGGTCACAGAGGAAAAAGTAATGAGAGAGATGGGCTTGTAAAGACTCTTGGAGTGAAATTTTGCGATGTATTTTCTCAGTATTATGGGTATCCACAAGGTTTTGTGAATTTTTTTATTTTCTTAGTCATAAGTAATCTACTTTAATATTCCAATCTTGTTCTTTGTGTTTTCAATAATAGTGAAATATTCTCTCGTCCTTGGATGTAAACAAGATTGGCTTGACCATGTTAAAACCCTCATGCATTTTATAACATTATCATTAATTTTGTTAATATCCCATATTGGTCTTTGTATGGTTGAGCAAGAAAGAGGACATCTTGCATCAAGTGTTGAATGTTAAATGAAGCAACATGGTTTCTCGGTGACATGCATGCGAGGCTTAACAAGTAGTCGAGAATGCATGGAAGATGTAAACCATGGCTGCCTCGGACCTCTTTGCTTTATTCAATGCATCTCCTTTCGCGTGTTCTCAACTTACATGAGTACTGGAGATTTCATGTATGGAGCGTAGGATATATTCACGAATGTTGGAATCGATGACGATCATATCACATCATTGTTCGATACATCCAGGTTACTTTATGTAGTGAGATTTGGGATATGCTAATCAAATCTCTTGGCGTGCTACTTTGTTTTAACCTTTTTGTCTTGGAGTTCTTTTACGTACTTGTGTTATGCTTGCATTATATGGTTTTTCACTTGAGTATGCATGGGTTTTCTTTTTTCTTGGTTGTTTTCTCAAATAAAGTTATTTATAATTGTTACGTAATGGTGATAGATGTAATTGTGGTTCCAAATTTGGAAAGAATTTATATATTGTAGTTGAAACCTTTAACTTCATTGGTTTTGATTTTGTTATTATGATTTACATGGGAAGGACATTAGTGAAAGGAGAAAAAAAAGGTTGACTATTTGTTCTAGATGAAACTTCTGGAAAGCGATGGGTTGAATATCCAAATTTAGAGACACTCGCTCTGTCTTCTAAGTAAAATGAAAATCATTGACTATATGCCTTAGTTGTTGAATGAGAAAGAACTAAAAATTTCCAATTTATCATTTGAATAAAATATCAAGATACCAAATTTGAAATATAATATGTAGATTTTGGGGACTTACCCTCCCAACTAAACCGATATTAATTGCCATGCAATCTTGTATATAGTCATTCTATGGTTTCTTTACATCCTATCTATACAAGATAGAAAATTTTCTTTAGATACCATGTTAAGTGTCCTACTACGGTTGGCATATTGAACTCGATTGATATTGGAATCCTTGTTTCTCCGTCTCTTCCTCAGTTTCTTTGTACACATCTAAGAGTTCCACATAAAGAGTTTCATATATTACGGAAGGTGATCTTTGCGACATATCCCACACGAAATAAATTTTACATTTCGATTTAAGTATTATAAAGTATAAATTATGAAATATAAACCTTTTGATGGCCTTGATGAAGAGCTCAAAGGTTCTCTGAGTGTGCTATTATTTTTTTGCTATAATTGATCTGCTTGGACATATTGAGGCTCAAGTACACCCCAAAGTGTCAGTAGCCTTCTATCAATCTATCTTGTGCAAGGTAGCTTTGTAGCAAAGTCTACTTCTTTCCACCGCATAAAATTCATTGTGAAGTGAAGAAGACTCGAGTCTTTGTATATATCAAAACCTAAATAATACATGCACAAGATGAGGCTTATATAAATAAGCTATACAAATCTAAAAAATGGAAAATATAAATTTCCATATATACATATATAATAATCTAACATCCCCCCTCAAACTCATGGTGGTTTAACAGAAACCATTTTGAGTTTGGAAGCTAAAGGTCGAAAAGTTCCTAAAGGAAGGGGTTTGGTGAAGATATCGACTAAGCGATCTGAGAGACGGCTGAAGTGTGAGTGTACCTTAAGGAGATGATGGCAATTAGTGACAATCAATCTCCAATATGTTTAGTCACGTTTCATGGAAGACATCATTATGACAATTTGAATAACACTCCAGTTATCACGGTGAAGTTTGGTTGCGATTAGGACAATCAACACGAATCCTGTAGTAACTAACGTAACCAAATAAGTTCAGTTGTAGTAGCTTCCAGTGCTCTATAATGCTGCTGATCTTTAGGCGAGCAATGATTGTTTTATTTCTTGCTTCTCTAAGAATGAGAATCACCTAGAATAAAACAATATACTGTAGTAGATCGACGATCAGTAAGGATCTGCCAATTTGCATCTGAATATGCCTGAAGAGTTAATGAAGAATGGGTAGAAAGATGAGATCATTAAATATGGTGCCTTTTAGATATCAAAGATCTTGAGAACAGCAGCATAATGAGGAGATCTAGGGGCAACCATAAATTGATTGACCATATTTTATGCAAGGGAAATATTAGGCGAAATATGATGAGATAGATTAGACTCTAACATTTGTCTGCAAGTAGCATCGAATGATGATTCACCATCATAAAATTAGAAGCGCTTGATTATATAATATGTGGCGCCCCAACTCGGCATAAGATGTCAAGTGAGGGTCATTTTTTTCCTTCGCATTATAAACTTTAAGTTAGTTCATTCATATACAAGCTCCATATAGATGTTCAACATTTACAATATTTACATTGGTTTACAAAATTTCATATACAAAATAGACAAGGTCTTCCGATTATGAGCACCTATTGATGTATTGGCCTTTAGCTAGCGATGTGGATTACGGTCCTCTGGTTTCCTCATACGTACCTACCGCGGATTGAACACCCGTGCTAAGCTGCAGCTTGGTGATTGTATACACATGGATGACCTCTGTAGGTACACACTTCTATACAAATGCATATAACATATAACATTTCTGATTCTTATCATTTCTCATATATATATACTTTTTCATAACTTGATTTCATTTCTTATCATCTTCCTTATACTTTTCATGTCATCTTGTACTTTACTTCTTGATGCTTATGTATATACTATCATCGCATGAGTGCTATGCTTCTCATATCATGTCATATATTCTCTACATTTCATTTGCATATACTGTCATTTTCTTTTATGTTTCATGTACGCATAAACCTTAAGTGAATCTGAGGAAACTATAAGAACCCGAGGCGTACTCATTATTATTAAAGCAGTGGTCTATAAGGGCCTTGGCTGATATCATTGAGACAATGACCATCTATAAGGGCCCGAAGGCGTTGTGGTGACCCTTTTGGGGCCACCGTGATCCAAACGGGATCTATCTCGCCATTGTCGGGGCCTCGATGCTCGAGAACTTGTATCTTTGCGAGACTTGGTTTTCCTAATAGACGTGCCCATCTATCCCTCTACCCGGGTTCATGTGAACCGATCAATATGTATTTTATGTTACGTATATGTACCATATTCCGAATAATTATTGTCATTCGGAAATCATATGTGATATATATACAATCCATTTATTCATATCTTTGCATTTTCATATACCATTATATGCATAAATAACTATGCTTACCATGTAATAACTTATAAGCTATTTATGAATTCATAATAGGCGTTCATAATATGAATAACTATGGTTACCTGTAGTGCCTACTGTTTTTCGTGATTTCCGGAACTAATATGAGTTCCAATTTTATCAAGCTATCTATGGATGAATTCTTGACTCAATGGGATTTCCATAGGTCAGAGAACACCTAAGCGGAGTTGGACGAAGGAGTTATGACCTTCAGAAGTAGGGTCATGCGTAGTCACACCTGACCGAGCTAACTGGCCAGTGGGCGAGCCACAGTATGTTAAGCTCATCTAACACCTCGGTCTGACACCTTCTATCTTCCTCAGGCATATGAATGGATTCTTGACTCAATGGGCTTTCCATAGAGTCCAAGAACACCCAAAACGGAGTTCGGACGAAGGAGTTATGACCTTCCGAAGTTGGAGGTCATACGTAATCACACCCGACCGGTGACCTCTACGAGATGAGGTCTGTGCCGGCCTCCTGAGGATGAGGTCTCTTGACCTCTACGGGATGAGAATCTGCTGACCTCTACGATCTCAGGTCTGCTAACCTCAACAAGATGGAGTATGCTAACCTCCTGATATGAGAGTGCGACCTCCATAGGATGAGGAATCTGCGACCTCTGAGGATGACCTGGTAAAAGGACCATAACTTGGTCTCTGATGTCTACGAATTAAGAATTCAAAGCCTAACATCAAGTTCATTGATGTGGCTACAAATACTAGGACTCACTTCCAAATTCCTTTATTTCCTTACCCAAAATCAATTCTAAGGTCAGTAGTGACCGAACTGGCAGAAACCGACCAGGCCAGACCTAGGCGAGGCGACCTCGGTAAAGGACCATAACTTGGTCTACAAAGGGTCCAAATCAGAAATTCAAATCCCTAACATCAAGTTCATTGATGTGGATACAATTACTAGGAAGGAATAACTTCCAAATTCCTTTATTTATTGCCCAAAAATCAGCTCTAGGTCCGACTAGTTGACCCAGACTGGCGGAAGCCGGCCCGACCGGATCTGGGTGGTGACCTCGGTAAAAGGGACCATAACTTGGTCTAAAGAAGGGTCCAAATAGAGATATTCAAAGCCTAACATCAATTTCATTGATGTGGATACAATTACTAGAAGTACTCACTTCCAAATTCCTTTATTTCTTGCCCGAAGTTATAAGGTCGGGATGTCATTAGGATCAAGAAATCTGAAATTTACTTGGTTCAAATTGCAACCAGCCCTATCCCAAAACACAACTATAGGAGCCTTAAAACTTTTCTCAACTCAACCCTACACGAAATGAGTTTAGGAGTTCCCAAACCCAAACCATACACAAGATAGAGGGTTCTAAACCATGTATCTAAACTTTTCTAGACCAAAACTAGACTTGTACTCCCCTTAGTTCCATACAAAACTATGCTCAAATTCCATCTCCAATACTCATAGTTCCATACAACCCAAGACATGTATCCATACACCTTGATCTTCTCCTTTCCTTCTTTCTTCTTTTCTTTTCTCTTCTTATTCTTTTCTTCTTCTTCTCTCTTATCCATGTTGCTCTCCTTCTCAGAGGCAAATAAGATATTTATTTTTGGTCTTATCCTTATTGATCTTATCCCCTTTTATTTCACTTTGGTCCTCCAACTCTTCTAATATTTACAATTCAATTTTATGATATTTTTACAATAGCCTCAAATCTTCTTTATTATTTTAATTTAACTTATGCATATTCCTACTTTTGTTTTTATCTTTATTTTATTAGGAAAAATATCTTGTACTTTTGTATTATACCCTAAACATGTTATAAAACCGTTAGGGTATAATTTGGGGTGTTACACAATAGGTGTGTCGACTATCTTGCTATCAGTGATACTATCTCGAGAAATCAGATCAGAAGTATACTTGGCCTGAGTAAGATAATAACCATGCATGAAGAAGAAATTTCTGAACCCGAAAGTAATTAAAGAAGAGCGAGATCTTTCATTTCAAATTAACAACCAAGAAAGTGCTTTAGATCCTGAATACCCTGTATACCATCACCTGTAATAATCATATCATTGACATACAAGAGTAGAATAATAATACCATGATCAAACCGTCTCAGAAAAAGAGCTATATCAAAATGCACGAAAAACCATCTTTGAGAAGATGGTAGATTGAACTTTGCAAACCACTCAAGGAGCTTGTTTAAGACCATAAAGTTCCCGCCGTGTCCAACATCCTACGTGAGGGAACCCGAAGGGTGAGAATAGCAGAAGGAAGCTTTATATAGACTTCCTGCGATAGTTCACCGATGAAAGCATATTTGACATCCATCACGGAAAGAGTGACATTAAGGCATAAATGGCAATAAGAGTCTTGACCAGGAAGAAATTCGAATTACGAGGCAAAATTCTCCTCATAATCAATCCCATACTCCACGAGTATTCCTATATATGTATATATATGGCAATTGTATATTTTCCATTTTTAGATTTGTATAGCTTAGCTTATAGCCTTCATCTTGTATATGTAATATCTGATTTTGATACTCTCTAAAGACTGAAGTCTTTCTTCATGGTATCGAGCTGAGTTCTACGATTTTTCTTAAGATTGTTCTCACGGTCTAGGCATTACAACCACCATATAACTTATTTTTCTAGCGAACACCCTTTGTTTGCTCTTCCATTTCCCTACAACCGATAGCCTAAATTGATTCTGCAGGTCATTTAGAGGTAGATCTTGTTGAGATGATCACAGGTGTCGTTGTGTAGCGGCTGCGTGCGGAGTCACGCACCGCCAAAAGTCCCCAAGTTGTCCCACGTGTCGCCACGTGTTGCACAGTCAAGAGGCGCGTGGATCTGAGGCGCGAGTGAACTTCACCGCGTCTTGACTGTAGGGCCGTCGACTTCACGTCGATACAAGTCGACGCTACCCATGCCGCGTGGCGCTATTGCGTGCCCATGATTCGTGCCCGTTGACTACACCACGTTAGCTCGTTGACTGCGCCAAGTCAATACAGTTGACCATTGGCCGAAAATTTGACCAAGTGCATTCTGACTTATTTTTGTTTCCTGATTCCATTTTCTTTGTATGTTTTTGTCGAATTTAGATATTCCAGGTGATGAGATTTCTCGTTCGATTTATGTTATTTTTTATGGAGATAATTTTGCTCAATGGTCTCAAGCCATGTGCAGTTATCTCAAAGGTCGCAAGCTGTGGCTTTACGTCTCTGGCGACCGTCCTATTCCAGAAAAAGTGGACAATGAAACTGATTCTGCCTATGCCATTCGGATTGAGGATTGGGAAAGTGCTAATCATCAAATCATCACCTGGTTTCGTAATACATCTATTCCATCCATTGTTGATGAGTTTGGCAACCTTGATATTGCCAAAGAAGTTTGGGACTTACTTGGTACTCAGGTATCTTCGGATAGAGTGGTGCTTTCCTTGACGAGATCTACATGAAACTTTTGGTTGTCGGGAACCGGTGAAGCGAATCACTATATCACGATTGGTGATCCATTTGGGATCAATTAATTGCATCTGAACTAGTTCTCTCCAATTTTGTTGACACCAAATTGGTTTATGTTTGCAGTGAACAGGGCGGCTATTTGAGTTTCTCATGGGACCGTGATGAAGTTTGAATAAGCCGTAGATCATATTACACATGATCTGTTACACCAACAGTCTCTAAGCTATTCATAAGTTAGTTGATGATGAGACACGTCTTCAGACTGATCCCATTTCTATACAGACCATGGTTCTTGCTACTCGGCCGCTGCCATAGCTACCTCTGTTTTCCTGCAAAAGTTCATCCCTTTATGTTTCCAATGAAGGAATAATGTTAGATGACATAATAATAAACCTCTTATCTACCGATTTATAGAACAAAGGTCATTCTGTTGAAAACTGTTACACTCGTCAGCGTATTCTTCATAACATTGCTTCTTTGACCCAGTCTGAATTATTAGCTTTGGACTCTCATTCCCGAGTGCGGTCTGTATCGTCTCTCTATGAAAAATCTACGGGATATGGATTGTCAGGTTATCTTTTATCTTCAGTGCATCGGTAACATACTTTCTATGATAATAAAATACTTCTCCTACATGGCTTCATGATTCTACTTAACAATAATCATATGACTTCTTCTACTAATGTTGTCTCTTGGCATTTCCACTTCTCCCTACCATATATCACGCAAATGGTTCTCTGTGCCTCATCTTGGTAATGTCTCTCGATCAGCCTTATCTTGTTTCCAATGTTTACAAATTCCCCAAACTCACTTTCTTAATCTTCATCTGTTGGTAAACTCACGGAACTTGGTTTTTCTTTAACCTTTTCTTCTACTGGTGTGGTCGTGCAAGATTCTCGAGACAGATCGTTAGGACTGCCCATAAGGTTAGAAGGCCGTTTGAGCTCATCTTTCTTCATCTGATCCTCGTCTCTCTACTTTTGTAACTTCGGGACAGAGCACCTCTTCTCTTACTTTATGGCATTCTCGCCTTGGTCATGCATCTATCTCTAGGGTTAAACAACTAGTTTCTAGGGGTTTGTTAGGTTCAATTTCAAATAAGAGTTTTGATTGTATGCCTTGTCAATTTGGCAAACAAACTGCTTTACCATTTAATAACAGTGTTTCTCATGCTCTCTCTCCTTTTGATCTTATTCATTATGATGTATGGGGCCCTTCTTGTAACACCTCAAATATACCTAAGAGGACATGTTTAGGGTATAATAAAAATAAAGGAAATATATTTATCAGATAAAAATAAAAATTAGAAGAACTTGGAATTAATACAACAGGTTAAGGTAAATTAATACTTTACCAATTCATGACCCAAGGGTCATAATTTAATAAGTTCATATGCCAAAGTAGGATATTGATAAATAGAATAGAGAATAAAACTGAAAGTGAGGACCAAGGGTAATAAAGAAAAGATATTAGAGAATAAATAAGGAAGAAAATTGTGGAAGAGACAAGTGGCTTGAAGGAAAGGGAGAAGTTTCACTCCTTGGAAAGTGAAAATAAAAAGGGATAAGATCAAATAAGATAAGACCAAAATAATCTCATTTTGGTCTTGGAGAAAGAGAGAGCAAAAACGGAAGAAGAAGAAGAAGAGAAGAAAGAAGGAAGAAAGAAGGAAAGAGAGAAAAAGAAGAATCACGAGTGAGCTAAATTTTAGTATGGAATTTGAGTATGGAGTGTGAAAATAGGAATATTTATATGAAAACTATGGGTGTATGGATACATGTCTTGGGTTGTAGGGAACTATGAATATTTGTATGGAAATATGGGTGTATGGAATTTGGGTATGGTTTTGTATGGAACTTGTTAAGTTCCGTATGGAAAAGTATCGAAGTTTGTACAATAGTATGGGTTTGTCTAGTTTTGGGTGTAGAAAGTATAAATACATGGTTTGGAGACTCCCAAACTCATTTAAGTTGAGGTTGAGTTGAGAAGAGCTCTAAGGCTCCTAGGTGTGTTTTGGGAAGGTCTGATTGCAAAGTTGAACGAGGAGCATTCCCTATTTTGATCATACTCAGTAGTCGGACCTTAGAATGGGATTTTGGGTCATAAATAAAGGGAATTTGGCAGTAAGTCCCTCTGGTAAATTGTAGCCACATCAATGAAATTGATGTTAGGCTTAATTTCTCAATTAATTCTGTGTAGACAAGGATTGTAATCTTTACTACAGATAGTCTAATGGCGAGAGGTCGGCCACTTAGAGGTCATGCGATGATCGAAAGCGGTACTCGCCGGCGAAGATCAACCGTTCCTCATCTTGTAGAGATCCTTACACCTCATCCTACGAGAGGTCAGCGGACCTCATCACGTAGAGATCCTTTTACCTCATCCCCCATGCGGCGATTCGGGTTGAGTGCGTGCAGGTGACTTCGTATGACCTCAACTTGGCGTCCTGCTCCCGCCGTTCGAACTCGACCAGTGTTCTTGGGCTGTAAGCCGACCAGTCAGAATCCATTGATGCTCATGAGAGGGTGTGGGATTTCAGACCAAGGTATTAGACCGGCTCACGAGGTCGGGTCGGCCCAAATCCGGTCGAGACGACACGTGATATAACTTCGGAAGATCATAACTCGCCGTTCGAGCTCAATGTTCTTAGACTCCTGTAAATCCCCATGAGCTAAAAATCATTATATTCTGAGGAGGATATTGGGTGTCAGACCGGGGTGTTAGGCCAGAGGCTCACGGGTGAGGTCGAAATCGTCGATTCGGGGATTTGACTACGTATGACCTCCAGCCGGAAGAGTGTGCTCCTTAGTTTGAACTCCACGATTCGGGTGTTCTTAGACTCTTTGGAAAGCCCATTGAGTCAAGAATCCATTGATATGCCTGAGGAGGATATTAGGTGTCAGACCGAGGTGTTAGACCGGGCTCACCAAGGTCAGGTCAGCTCGTCCAGTTAGGATTTGACTATGTTGACCTCCAACTTTGGAAGGTCATAACTCCTTCGTCGAACTACGATTCAGGTGTTCTTGGACTCTATGGAACCCATGGAGTCAAGAATCGTGATATGCCTGAGGAGGACATTAGATATCAGACCGAGGTGTTAGAACCGGCTCTTTGAAGGTCAGGTAGCTCGTCAGTTCAGGATTTGACTACGTATGACCTCCAACTTCGGAAGGTCATAACTCCTTGATCGAACTCCGATTAAGTGTTCTTGAGACTCTATGGAAAGCTTATTGAGTCAAGAATACAGCCATATAATGATAAAAGTGGAACTCATATTAGGTCCATAAATAAGGAAAAACAGTAAGCGAATATGATAATCATAGTATATCATGCATAATATAAGATGAATGCAAGTATAAGATAGATAGTACAGAAATACGTGTAGTACTCCATTGTAAATTATAAGTTACGTAACTCTTACTAGAGATAGGACTGTCTGATAAAGTACAAGTAAAGCGTACAAATATAGAATGTATTGGTATATGTCACTTAAGATATGATAGTCTAATAAAAAAGTCATGAAGATATAAGTTAACAAGATATAAGATGTTACCGGGAATGAAGTACATGTACGAATGATAAGCATATGAATATAAGAATGAGTAAATAAATGCATGACCTAAAAATATAGGAATATATGTATTATAGAAATATGAGAACAGAAATAATATGAAGCTACGAGATATAAAAGCAGTCTGATTTAAAGTAATGATAGTATATATTGCATAAGCAATCATGATAACAATAGTTATTCCATGCTTATGAGATATGTCTGAAAATGTAATAAAACGGATTGCACATTAATGGAGCCAAGTAGAGGGATAGATTGGCAGCCTAATAGGAAAAATAAGTCTGCGACATACAAGTTACATTCATGATATCGAGGCCCAGTTAGAGTCGATGACATAGATCCGTTTGAATCACGGTGGCCCGAAGGGTCACCCACGGTATGCCAGACGCTATAAGATGATCATTGTCGTACAATGATAACCGGCGCCTCGGGCCTAATAAGACCCTTTGTCTCATACCGGTAGTCTGATCTCGGGCCGCCTCAGTTTCTATATCCACTCCTTTATTATTCTGAGCATGAAACATAAAATAAATGGTTGAATATGACATGTGGAAAGATATGATATGATATGAGAAGCATAGCACTGCTATGTGATGATAAGTTCTGTAACATGAGCTTATACAATCCGACATGATATATGAAAATGTATAAGAGTGTAAAATAATCTGAAAAGTTATTATGAAAGAGAAAGTAATATGAAAAGTATAACATGAATACCGTATATAAAATTAGTACGTGAAGATAAGTTCTGTAACATGAGATTATACGATCCGACGTGATATATGAAAATGTATAAGAATGTAAAATGATGCGAAAAGTTAATATGATGATGTCTGATGCGGGGAAAGAAGTATCACGATAATGATACATGATCACAGTACATAAAAACAGTACATGAAAATAGAACATAACAAATGGTATATAGTATAAGAATATGACATGCACATAATAGGATATGTAATATGAACCATTAGAAAGATAATAGATCAAATGATAAGTACTAGAATAAGAAATATATGATAAGAAATATATGATAGACATACCTAAATGAATAGAGGGAACATGCTATGAACACATGATAGAAATGCGCCAGTGCTAAGAGCGATGAGATAAGTAAAGATGATAAGCACGAGATACGGTAAGTATAGATAGGAGTTATGTCAAAGACGAGAACATGTGACATGCAATAGATATGAGATGATAAATAATAAAAAGTTATATGAATTTGTATAGATATATGAAATGCATATGTATAAGCTTGTGGCCAGTCACCCACTGGTGATTTGTCCATGCTTATGTTCCCGCAAGCGTAAAGCTTAGCGCCAGTTTATCCAAATGTAAGTACGAGAAGCGAGAAGACAAGGATAGAGACGGGACATCCACATCGATAGACGGCCAGCTGAGGCAGTTGCTCACCGCCTTGCTTCGCGGTCTCGATGTTTTGTATTAGGAAAAAAAATGTACATGTATAAAGTAAATGGGACTACGATTATATGTGTATAAATTTGATGGACACCACTGCGGTGGTAGTTCTTTTTGTAAATGAAATGATTTTTTGTTATTACGAGAATTGTTGTATACCCACAGTGCGGTTAGGCTTTGAAGAAGCGGTCGATGAGTCGATGGGCTGATCTCGCGCCCGGTTTCGGTTCGGATCGCCATTCGGGTCGGATCGGGAATGGGGTGTGACATATTCCATTACTACTGGGGTGGGTCACGTTATTTTGTTATTTTGTGGATAGTTTTCCCGTTATCTTGGTTATCTCTTCAAAAATCATTTTGAACTTTATCAGTATATCGTGACTTTGCAAATGATTGAAACATAGTTTTCTAATCCTATCAATGTTTTGAATCGATAATGCCCAAGAATATAAAGCCCATGAATTTACTTCTATTCTACACATCAATTTATTATTGTTCCTCATTCCTCTTTGGCACTTCTGCGGAAAATGGCGGGATGAGCAAACTCGTCATATTCTTGATGTTGTTCATTTCTCCTATTAATAAACACCTACTCCTTCTCGGTTTAGGGAAGCTACTCTTGCGCCATTACACCATCATCGGTGTCTACTCCCCATTGTTAAATCAAACTCCTAATGATGCATTGTTTGGGTTCTCCCTCCTATGACTTACTTAGAGTCTTGCATGTGTCTATTTGTTACTTCTTGAATCGTAGAAAAACAAACTTAGTCTCACGTTCTCGTTTGTGTTGTTTTCTTGGGTATGGAATTGGTCAAAAAGGTTATGGGTGTTATGATCTCATTAGCAAACGTGTTCGTGTTTCTTGGTATGTGGTCTTTTGGGAACACAAAATGTTTTACCAACTACCTCATGTTCTTGTTTCCCCTATTTCCTTCATAGAGATCCTCTCACGACCTTTTTCCTGAGGAGTCTCCTACTTCTATATCTGAGCACCCCCCCCTTGGTATTTGAGTTTCCCTCTTCTACTTTTGATGTTCCTTCTCAAGCATCTAATGAGCCTCCCACATCGATCATCGACGTGCCCACTAATACTGCTCTAGCTGTGGATCTTGTCAATCCCATCGACTCTCATGCGCCGTCAGTTCCCATCGAGTGGCACTACTCTTCCTTTTCACGCCGTGACTTGACCTTTTCTGCTCTTGCCTCTTTCAGGAACCTCAGACTTTTCATGAGGCTTCCTCCCACAACCACTTCTGTGACAAGCTATGAAAGAAGAGTTAGATGCACTACATAAGGCCCCGGAACACCAGGATCTGGTGATCTTCCCTATGGAAAATCTGCTATCGACTGTAAATGGGTTTATAAGATCAAGACTTCGGTCGTGGATGTAGCCAGCGATGATCGTACAAGGCTCGCCTTGTTGCCGGGGTTACTCGGGTATGGGATTGATTACGAGGAGACTTTTGCTCTATTGGCTCATTTCTTCTAAGTATTTACAGGGAATAAAATGAGAGCGAGAATGTATATCAAGTAGTGATTTGAAGCATACCTAGAAGGTTGCTTATCTCTTCCCTTGTGTAGGGGCTAAAATAGTTGAGGAAATCTAACTTTGTTAGCTTTAGTCGAAGTTGTTTCATGCCAAGTTTCATCTGACCGAATGAGTTTTGCACACATGATAACATATATCTACTTTACGTGAATTTTGGCCATAGAAAAATATGTCTATATGGTCAAAGAAAAAAAAAAATGCAAAGCGAAAAGCGAAATAAAGGCCTATACATTTAAGTAGTAGAAAACTGTTCCATATCCAATGTAAATTTCAAAATTCCAAGAAATATATGCATTACAGATAAAATTTTAAATTAATTAGTACATTAAATATATTGGTAACCAATAGTTTTCTTTAAACGAAAGGGCAAGAGTTGATAAGTGTCGAATGTGTGTTGTTGACTAATAAAACATGTTCATAATGTCAGGTTGCTCGATTATTCAATATATTATATTAAAAAATATAATGTATTAAGAACATGAATATGCTAGTAAACGTCCAACATCTATCAATAAAGCAACAAACCATCTGTATTTATCGCTCATTGGTGACTTTTTAATATTACTTATTTAATATACTTTGCGGTTCACGTTTGGTTGAATATTTTAATTTAATGTTTTTTCAATACTTATCCAAGCCGGTCCCATATGCCTCCCACGATTATCAATGCTCATACTAAGCGGTTTGTGAGCTTGTCCAAATCATGCGAACAAATATTATTCCATTATATAAATAAAAAATATTTTATATAGATGACAAATATTTTTATATTATGCGACTAATTTATTTAGATAATACAAAAAGTAGCAGTTCACTGTTTGCAACCCATTCATCTGTGCAGTAGTACTTGATGACAAAATATTTATATAAATAACGATCAACTTGCTTTAAAAACCCTGAATCTGTATCTTAGGTGGCGTTTGTTTGTTCTTTCCTCAAGGATAACTAAATTTTTATTACGAATAATGTTTTATAGAATTAAGTATTTAGTTTTTTTTTAAATCTATTTTTTAATTTTATCTAAATTTATAGAAAATAATTATTTAAATAAATAGTTTTTATTTAATTAGAATGAAGAAAGAAATTATGAAAATTTCAATTGAATCATAAAATATATCATTTCTCATATTTGAAGATTTAGTTTTTTTCTTAATAGAAAAAATTTAAAAAAACTTATTAAGAAAAAGCTGTGTAAATAACCAAATATTTTGGTTTTTATTCATCAAAAATTTCAAAATTCAACAATAGTGTGACAAAATTAGAAAACAAACATATTGAATTCTAAAATCCTAAAAAGAAAAAAAAAAAAAAAGCGAATTTACTCCTTATCTATCCTTGGTAACATATGTTCTTATTCCTTGCAAAGTTATAAGCTAGGAGTAGATGGGTAATGACAAACACTGAACTACATGGTCACATGCAAAAGAAACGATAGGCTTGAATTGATGGGTTTCAATAGTTTTTTTTTTTTTTTTTTAATGTATGTTGGAGAACAAAATCTAGAAAAAATTTTAAGCAAACACTAATAACTTCAACCACATGGAAGCTGAGCTTATTCATGTGTTATAAAAAGCAAATTCACATGCATTGAATTGTATAAGAAATAAATGGATCACATACCCATTGTTGGTATGATCTTTGTCTACTTTTAGGCCAAAGCCCTCATGGTTATGTTTTTGCTTTCTCCAAAAAGGCGTCATACCAATGAGAATATTGTCTACACTTCTTAACTCAAAATCCTCTTTGATTCTAAATTTTGTGTAATTAAGACCTTAGGTTGTGGTCTCTATTTGTGATTATGATTCAGAACTAGCCTCTGTCTATGGCAGGGGTGGATCTATGCGTTACAATGGGGTGTTAATTGACACTAAAAAGCAACCTTTATAAGTATATTGTTTGGCCCAGCTAAAAAAAAATTATTAGTTGGGACCCCCAGTCGGTACACATCAATATGTTGGATCCTACTTTAATATTTTTTCTATAAGATGGATTTTGAATTTTTATGACCTGTAAAATGCAAGGAAATGTTGGCCATGTTGGCCATGTCCTCTATAGGTATTTTTTTCTATAGGATGGATCATCCCCTTGCAATTGTCTACTTTCGAGAAATGTTGGCCATAGTCAAAGATTAATTAGAATTAAAACCTTATCTCCTAAGCAAACCATTTACATTCACATAGATAAAAAAGCCTTAAGTATTTGCTTGAGTAGCAAATCACCATCCCAACAGACTCGATGAAAGCTTCCCAAGATCACAGGTATGACTATGAGAGTGAATACAAGTGCGGACTAAAGTAGTGATTACTCTCTCTTACGGTAGTCGAATTTAAATTCACATCCATATCCTCACCACGTGCAAATTGGTGGCCAAAGTACAAAAGGAGGTACAACATGACCCTTTTTTTAAAGTAACTTTTAATCCCTACATCAGCTTGTGCGACAAGATGCGTTTGAGTTCAAAACAACATATTTCTTGAGCCCCACCTCAGCCTTCATCCAACATATGATTGCAAATTGTCATTCCTCCGCAATTCTTGGACACTTAGGTACAATAAAACTCTCTATGATCAGCTTGTTTTAGTGGCTTAACGAACAACACTACACATCAACAATACAACACTAATTCCATGAAACAGTGACGCCTCTGACAATTACAATTCCATTGGACATGGACTGAGTATTAGAGTTTTTATCGAATGACTACTACCGTATATTAATAGTTGTACTATCATCATGATGATTGTTGATTGCTTAATCAAATATGGTCATTTTGTTTCCTTAAAACACCCATATACTACGATTACAATTGCTAAAGCAGTCATAGTAATATAGTTAAGATCCATGACATCCAGAGCATATATCGTTGGTCGAGATAAAGTGTTTATAAAGTTCTTTTTGCAAGCACTTTTCCATGATTACAAGGAATTAAGCTTTGCATGAGTTTAGTTACACCATCCCAGATAATGACCAAAGTGAAGTAGTGAATCGCGCTGGAATACTTGGGTATCATTTGCATGTGACTAGCTGAGTGATTCGAATGGTTCCCCTTAGGCTGAATTAAGCTCTAATACATCCATCCACTCCTCCGCCAAAATGACCCCATTTGAAATATTTACGGTATTCCACTACCACATTACTAACCTACATTCGAACCTTCTTGCCTTCAAGAGTTGATGAATACCTCAGTGACCAGAACTTTCCATTTGTGTGAAACTTGTCACAACCTTTGAGTAACTTGTCAAGCAAATGAATTATTAGGATTGTGGTATTAAATACCTAACAGTAATATATGGATGACTTTGCCAATCTACGTAAAATGTTAGCAATTGGATAGCTAAGCTAATCCGGTAATCCTGAGATAAAACAGTGGTGGTGGCAAGGTGACAGCCGAAAAATTAATCAACAGTTGGGTGGCTAAGCCAACCTTCAGGAAATGAGTGTAGATGAATGGCTAAGCGTACGTAGAGAATAAGATGGTAAGATAATAATGACACCCGGCATAATGTGGTAGAACCCTTAGAATGAGGGAAACCTCCATGGGGCAAATTCGAGAAAATAATCCACTATGAGATGAAATTGGCACAAGATGTTACACACTTAGGATATGCTCACAATCCTCTAAGTTTTACCTCTAAGTACTCTCTTTGTGGAGTACTATGTTTTTTACCACTCTCCCCGGTCTGATAACTGACTGTTTTACACCTATCCTTTCAACTCTTTGTGATTGAAAGAATGATAAACTGAAAACCGCTTCTGCCCGCTCACCCTCAAATACTATTCCTTCAAATGCTTTTTATAGGTGGATGTTGTGGGAAGGATTTGATTGAAGAGCTTGGCTTTCAATTTCCATTGGCAAAGAAAATGGCCGAATATTACTCGATCATATGTGGTGTGGGGTGAAGAAACATCAATTTTTTACCTAAAGTGTGGTTGCTTAATGGGGATGGACCCCACCATAAATGTCAAATATATAAAAAACGACTCGAAGTCCACTTTGATGTTGGTGACTATGTGTATCTTAATTAGTCCCACCTTTCTTTGGTCGTTACCAAATTATTGAAAAATTGGGTATTGTGACATATCGGTTAGCACTCCTCAAATCTCAAATTCATAATGTATTCCATGTTATGCTGCAAAAACATTTGGGTCCTATACACATTCCAGCTTCCGGTCAACTTCCCCAGTATCATATGATTGTGTTATTATTCCCCAACCTGAAGCTATCCTTGATCGATGAGTTCATAGAAAATATCATATAGTTTGAAATCTTAGTCAAATGGAAGGGAGCTCCAAAAAAAAAAAAGATGCAACTTGGAAAAACGAATGGCTCTTTACAAAGTCCTATCCAATTTTATCCTTGCAGACAAGAACCTTAAAGGGGAGGACTGATACGTGCATGGTCTATGTGGTTGGACCTAGTCAAACATGACTTAATCATCTCCATAAAGTTAGTGGGCAGTGGACCACTGGCAGAGCAAATTCTTTTGAGATTTTAGAAAATCAAGAAGTAATATTAGTCTTTTGGTTGACATAATTATGTTGACTTCTTATGTCTACTTTTCTCATTCAAATTTGTCTAATCTTTTACTCTTTGCTGCATTAGCTTGATTATCACGTCTGTGCTTAATGCTCATAACTAATGCCCTAAACACTAAAATATATTACAAATTATCAAGAGTTGAAATCAAAGTCTGAGGGGGTTAATAGTTTCATCTTTTGAAAATTAAATATTTACTTAGTTTATCAAATGGTTTATTCTTTGAATTATGAGAATCTTTTTGCTTCTTTTTTTTTTAAATTACTTTATTTTGATTATCATCTTAGTCTATTGAATAACTTATAATTCCTATGATATTTAGATAATATTGTCCCTGTAACTAATTTCATAAAAATTATAAATCTATTAGTGAGAAATTGTTGGCATGACAAAATTTGGCCTTTTTTGGTGTCATGACAAGGATAGTTAATTGATGTACGTCACGTACCACTCTTGCCATGACGAGATACACACCTAATTCCTAAAGTGATTAGAAAAGTTAAAAGGTTGACTTGACAAGTCAAGCTCTCCAAAATAAACCAAATATAGAGGAGAGGCCTAAACCAGAAAGGCAAATTACATAGAAGTTATGCCTCGATTTGGAATTTAGAAGGTACCAATGAAAGAAAGTATAAGGAAAAAAAATTAGAAGTAAATAAAAAAATTTATTTAAATTTAATAAATTTGATTCTATATTGCAAACTCATTTATTTTGTTTTCTTTTATTATATAAAGTTAAGATTTAAAAATATGTAAAATGATGAGAAATTATATTTTATTATATTTGATTTTCTTTCATATTTTTCATTGTAAGTCAAATCCAGAAAATCATTTTTCATGGTCTTTATTGCTCTCTATTACTTTTCGGTTTTCAAATGAAGCCTATAAGTTATTGCATGGATCACAAATTACACAGGGTCAATGAACAAGTGACAACATTCTCTTTTTATCACTTCTCCACCATTATTAAGCGTCCTCACCATCTTTGTACATGAAATCTCGGTCTGAGCAAATTTGAGACCCGGGTAAGGAGATGCATAAAGATAGCGATGAGTCTGAGCATTTCCTGGTTTATATCCTTCCATGATTTCTCAACTTGCTTGTTAAGCTCTTGGTATGCATGTTTCTATGAGACACTGTATTGCTTCATGTAACATTCAACACTTGATGCAATATGCCCTCTTTCTTGTTCAAACTATATAAAAAATATATAGCAAGACATCATGTTAATTTAAATCCCTTGGGTTGTATCTGGTTCCAGGAAAGAAAAAAAATGGTAATGAAATGTAGAAGAAAAATTAAATAATGTGTATTGCAGAAACGTAATATTTTAAAATTATTAGGCTCCATTTGGAAACCGAGAAGAACTAAGGAAAAAAAAATGGGAGTTGGAACAGGTTAGAACAACAACAGTTTTCAGAGAACCCTAAAATTATGTTCTTTGTGTTTTCTAAAATGTTCACTAGAATGGTTTCAAAATACAGGAACCAACATACCTTAGTTCCACTTTTTTTATTGTTCTAAAAACAACGGCTACATAAATACTGAATTTAGAGAACAAGGACAGTTTTCAAATGGTATTTTCAAAAACTATTCTCATGATAAGTTTTCAAAAACAGGAACCAAGTAAACCCTAACAAACTTTTTTTTTTTTTTGCTCAATTTTGTATGCTTGTTGCGGTATGAGCAAGAGAAGACATGTGGCCTCAGCCATTGAATGTACATGAAGCAATATGGGGTCTCGAGGAGAAGCATGCAGCCGCTTTAAATGAAGTGAAATGCATAGTTGGATTTTAACAGATACCTGAAAACCTATTGCTGTTCCAAGCATACCTATCCTTTCTCATGTTCAAAATCTGTCACAGGCACAGATGTCTTTACGAAGAGCAAGATGGAGTACACACATGTTGGGAAGGAATGAAGAATTATATTGCATCTTTCTTTGTAATCTACTCTTTGCATGATCAAATCAAGGAGTTGATTACCGTTCCACTGATAAGCCAGAAACAATATTTGATCTAGTAAATCATTAAATAAGGTGAAGTAATAGGTGTGTTCAAGAAGTTAAACCCGATTTGGAAACCTTATGAATTATCATTTAGTTTCTAAATCAAGTGAAAGAATTATTTTAGTTGTTATATTTAGTTTTCTATATTGAGCATTGAGAATATTTAAAATTTCAAGTTAGTAAGAAAGTTTCTTTTAATATGACATTTTATTTTATTTTGATTGAGTAGTTTGTAAATAAAAGATTATGTAATAATATCCGAATAGAGAAGAGTGATAAGAATATATAATATGGAATAAAGTTCCTTTTCTCTCATAATCATATTCTATTAATTTTTATTTTATTTTATTTATCTATCATTCCAATTCATTTGTTATCCACACTTTCGCACCTCAACCATCATTAATAAATGGTTATAAACTTTTGATAAGGTGAGATAGATACAACTTAAATGTAGCATTGCGTCGTTGGGATGAGTTCTGAGTGTTTTGCTCTCCAATATTACCTTAATATTTAAATAAGAATAGTACTACCTCAAGAATATCTTTTACATTGGCAAAAATATAAAATATAATTAATGATTTATTATATAATAGTTAGACCACTATCTCAAAATTTCCTACTTAACTGCTCCAATAGTCATCAATTAATTATATTTTTTTATGGACAGAAGATGTGTAGAACATGGGAATATATCCAGTCCTAAAATTTTAGACTGAGAAACAAATCAATCCTCTAGCTTTTTTAATTAAACATTCAGTCAATTCTCTCATACTTATTTTCTAGTTTCCATTCCTGCGAATGTTTTTTAAGGGCTAAATTCACACCCATTGTACTGTTTATAACTCTAGATCACCTCTTCCATATAATCTTTTATATTTAGTTTAACTTTTTGTTGACTTTCAAAATTAAGTTTAGCAACGAAACAAGAAAAGATACACATTTGATAAAGAAATTAAAGACTAAAAGTTATGATAATTTTTGTTTTTTGAAAAAGGATGTATGTTGATTTCAGATTTTCCTTTGAAATTTAGCCACCTAAGCAGTTTTTCTAATAAACAATTTCAAATCATTCGAGTACCAAAACTTATCAAGCCAATCTTGAATAAAAAAATTAATAAACCTAGACTCTTTTTAAAAAATAATTCAAGTTTCATACTCTGATCAGTCAGTTAGTACTTAGGATGATTACAAGTAATACCTATCATTAAAATTTATTATTACCTTTAACCAAAAAAAAAAAAAACATAAAATGCTAGCACATGAAGGATAGTAATTTTTATAAACTTTGATGCAGTACTTAGGGTAAGATAATGAGATCATTTATCTTTCTTATCAAGGATTAGGAGCTTAATAAAATAAAGATCAAGTTCAATACGTCTATATTTACATGGAAGGCTACAATTGGTAGCTGAGGTTATGGGCGGGGCGGAGGAAAATTTTGAAATGTTTTAATTAAAGTTTTAAGTGACCATTATTATATCTCCACTGAAAATCTAAAAAAATTGCAACCAAAGGTTATGAATTAGAGACATATTCTGCCTTTGAAGGTGCCCCACTTAAATAAAATCTTTGGCTCATGAACCCTTATTGTCTCGCTAGTGTAAGAGAAGGTTTGTAGTTCGAAAACCATAGTGTTCTTTCAAAGAGCTTGAATGCTAGACTATGATAAGGTATGTTGGAGTTCTTGTTTTTAAATTTGTTCTTGATAATAGTTTTTGGCAACGGAAAACCATTTTGGTGTTTTCTAAAACTATTTTGTTCTCTAATTCGATATTTTTAAATGATATCTGTTTAAAAAAATACAAAAATCAAATAAATGTATTCTTCGTGATTTTCTTTATTCTTCTTGTTTTTTGAATATAAAACAATCTTCAAAAAACTACAATGTTTGGAACATAACATTCTATTTGGGAGGATAACAAGGTAATACTCTATAAACTTATTGCCAGTTTTTATAATAAGGTTGATCTATAATTTTATGATTTAGTGAGAATAACAGCCTAACCTTTTAACCTAAGATTTGAGGTTAAAAGTTTTCAAAGAAGTTAATGATAAAATTCTATTTAAAAAATATGTAACTTGAAAATATTAGAGTAAGTGTAGACAAGGCATGTTACTTTTTTTGGAAAGGTAGTAGGAAAACAGTACACTTTGAATGTTGAATTGACAAGTGTGTCGTTGAAATAATGTGAAAGTTAATTGAATTTTTTAGGGCATAACGTATGAAAGTATTTAATGGCCTGAAAAGGAAAGAGCTTTCGGACTCTCTTAGATAAATTAAACAAGTCCAAACCATTAGGGGCGGCTCAGGTATAAATTGGGGGGTTGTCGTTTTATGCTTGGAATTTACTAGAATTAGAAATTGGATTTTGACAAGGGACCATGAAAATTAAGGGATTAGCTAATTAATTTATTTATTTATTTAACCGATGGGCACATCAATATTGAACATATAATTGGTATTCTCATGACTAAGAATTGCTTTGTAGCTTTGGAAAGTATTGTCAAACATACCTTTTTTCTCTCTTATTCATTCCATAAAATAAGTCTGATATATAGAGATAAAAAAGAAATATTATTTTAGGAAGTTACTCTAAGTCAAAACAATATTTACGGCTATAATCATGATGTACCCTTGAGTGAAGGGATTTCCTAAATATACGATTTCCCTAATTGGCTAATTGCGAAATCCGTAACACTCCCCACGAGTTGGTGTAGATATCTATAACTTCTTGTCCAGTGAATGATGAAGTTTCTCGGAAATCGCCTTAGTAAGTATATATCATTAGTGATCTTTAGATTTAACAAAGGGAATTGAATAATCTTCTCTTGATTGTTTGATGAAATACCAGATCCCTCACATGTTTGGTGCGGTCATGTTGAATTGGGTTGTGAGATATGTCAATGGCAGCTTTGTTATCACAGAATAAATTCATTGTAGAACGAGGGAGAAAATCGACCTCTGTTAGCAAATTTCTAAGCCAAGCTCATAATCAGCACTACTTCATGCCACCAAACTCAAACCGGCTTCAAACAGTATACCTTTTTGCTTTATATCCGTATAACTAGTTTCTCCACAAATGTAAAGTAGACTGAGGTAGACTTTCTATCCAAGATGTTCCCGGCCCAGTCTGCATCTGTGTAGCCTTCAATATTCAGATGGGCGTTCTTAGAGAATAGTAGTCCTTTCCTGGGGATAACTTTAGATAGCGGAGAATTCGAATTGTTGCCTAGTGTGGTCTTCACTCGGATTATGCATAAATTGGCCTCGCTACGGCGTAAAGCGATATGCGGGCGAGTGTGAGATAAGTAAATGAGGTTCCCCACTAGCCTTTGATACCTCACCTTATCGGCTGGCACCTGGTCCGAATATTCCCCAAGCCTATGGTTCTGCACAATTAGCGTATCCACAGGTTTACACTCTAGTAATCCAGCTTAGTCAATAAGTCCAGTACATATTTCCGTTGAGAGAGGAGTATGCTCGCTTTTGACCTCGCCACCTCTATTCCTAGAAAATACTTGAGCCCTCCTAAATGCTTCATTTCAAATTCAGCAGACAATTGTTCTTGTAACCTCGAGATCTCCTCAGCATCATCTCCCGTAATTATCATATCATCCACATAGACTATTAATGCTGTCACCTTGCTTTGTCGATGTTTCAAGAAAAGAGTATGATCCGAGTTACTTTGGCGATAGCCATACTTTCTCATAGTTGAACTAAATTGTCCAAACCATGCTCGTGGTGACTGTTTTAGTCCATACAACGCCCTCTCCAATTTACAAACAATTTTGGTCTCAATCGATCCTGTATATCCTGGCGGAACCTCCATGTATACCTCCTCGTCAAGGTTGACGTGAAGGAAAGCATTCTTTACCTCAAGTTGATGTAGTGGCCAGTCCAAATTTGCTGCAAGAGATAGTAAGACCCTAACATTAGGTTTAGCTATTTGGTGAAGGTTTGAGTAGTCTATGCCATGCGTTTGGGTAAATCCCTTGGCCACAAGCCTCGCCTTGTATCGGTCAATTGATCCATCAGCCTTGTATTTTATAGAGAACACCATCTGCATCCCACTATTTTTTTCCTTCTAGTAGTGGGACCAACCTCCAGGTATTGTTTTTCTTTAAGGCTGGTTCTTCTTGTATTGCTTGCTCCCACTTTGGATCAGATAACGCTTCCTCAACAGTATTGGGAATATGGTAGGAGAATAGTGCTTGAGTGAAAGTCTTGAGCGGCTTGGACAGACCTTGAGTAGATACATAATTTGCAATTGGGTACTTGGATTTTCTTTCTTCTTCATGCAGAACAATATGCGCCCGGTAGTTTCCCACGATTGTGTCTAAGGCAACACCTTGATGAAAATCGGGTATTAGCATGCGAGTGCGGTGGAGTACTTACCTCACGGGACATTCTCGGAGGGTGGGCCTTATACGGAGGGTAGAGGCGAGGATACTATGTATTTTCCAGTTCTTCATTGGGTTTCATTTCTCAATTCGATAGGTTCTCTACGGTGGTGCCTCGATGCTCGGCCCTCTCTGTTCCGGTTCCATTGGCCATCAACCAATTTGACACTTCTACTTGAGTCTCCCACGAGAAGGAGGTGGAGTGCAATTGAAGGTAAAAATTCTCGGACTTCGAAATGTAGCATCAATGGTGATATAGGTTCGGTGGGTATTGGAGTCATAACACCTAAATCCTTTCTTGTGTAATCCATAGCCTAAAAACAAGAACCGAACAGCACATGGATCTAGTTTGGTACGTTGATACTTGTGGAGATGGACAAAAGCAACACACCCAAAAATTCTGGGAGGAAGGATCAATAGTGAAGGGAAGGATATATGATTGAGAGGATTTGTAAGGGGGTTTTAAAGTGCAAAATTTTAGCTGGCATCTTGTTGATTAGGTACGCGGTATACATCATCCCAAATGGCAGCTTCGGCACATGTGCGCCCAGGAAAACGGGGATGTTTCGAATATGCCGATTTTCCTCTCGCGACACCATTTTGTTGTGGTGTTTGAGAGCATGAGGTTTCCTGGAGGAGGCCATGTTGTTGGAAATGGGCACAAAATCTTAGGTTGAGTGAATTCCCCGTGTGATCAAAGAACTCTTATCTTGGAAGAGAATTGAGTCTGAACCATGGCATGAAATGCTTGAAAAATGGTGAAAACTTCATCTTTGGTTTTTAGCTGATAGAGCCATGTCATTCGAGTACAATCGTCGACAAAAATTACAAACCAACGGTGACCAGAGGGGGTAGTTATCGGGGACGGTCCCCACACATCGGAGTGTATCAATGCAAAGGAATATTAGTCTTATTCAGTATGGATAAGAGGCTGTGACTTTGTAGCAGATCATGTCACATTTAAAGTCCCATTACGGAAGGCGGAAAATAAAGATGGAAATAGATGTCGGAGATAGCCAAATGATGGGTGCCCCAAGCGCCTATGCCATAGCCAAATCTTTCTTTCGTGGCTACTGGTCTGATGGTGCGTGTGATGTGCTTTGCCTGGGCTGAAATCATCTAAGTAATACCGATCCTCTTAGTACCTTAATAATCTCCTTTGCTAAGAATATCTGAAGATAAAGTATAGTAGATCAGTACAACACAATTAAGCTCTTTAGTGACACACAGACATCAACTTGTTGGAGAGATGGAGCGAGAAAGTGTGTGAGCTAAAAGAAAGAGAGGGAGGCAATGTTGGTTCCGGCCACATTATTTGGTAAGATTTGCCGTTGGCGTGGCAATGCAAATCCTCCGTGGAGTCGGTGTTGGAGAAGTCATTTGGGTAAAATGTCATATGATCAGTTAACTCGGTCGATAATCCAGGCACCATCATTCTGAGTAGTGGAGATTGCAAAAACGACTCTGATTACCTTGATGCGGGGTTGAGACGAAGGTTACGCCCGGAACCGAGATAGTTGAGATTCAGCCATGGCCACTGCTACTAGACCTCTGACGTCTTTAGTTGCAGAAGCATCTCGTTTCTTTTTGAGCGCAATTCGACCTTGCGAACCGACAGCGGTGCTGAAACGTCCGGGTTTGCTCCCGAACAGTTATATTCCGTCAAAAATGACTCTGATATGAAGACCGGAATTTTCGTCAAAGTTGTATTGCGGATCTCCGCCTTTGGTAGCCATAACGGCACCACTAGTTACTATACGCTCAGATATCATCCGCAGTTGTCGGAGATCTTCCCTTCAAACGTGAGCATATGCCTGCTCAATTGAAGGGAAAGGTTTCAGACGAAGAACATCGCTCCGAACAAGATCCAATCGATCATCTAGTCCGTCGAGAAAAATATATACTCGCTCCTCTTGTAACATGGAGTTGTAGCTTTGTATGTCAATTTCACATTTCATTGGATTGATCCGTAATCGATCTCCGCCCTGAGCCGTAGATCGTTATAATATTTTCTATAGATCCGCTGCTTGTTTCATTGAGACCTGGCCTTTGACCATTATGCGGTATCGAGTTCCATCAAAAGTATGTTGTGTACTTGAATCCCATACACCTTGCCGTTGGGTAGCGAATAAAGTTCACAACCAAGGAATGGTCCATGGGTTGATCAGCCAGCCTTTCACCACTTAGCATTCTCGGTCGCCATCTACGAAAAGAAATTCGGTTTCTAGCGGTTAGGGTAGTCTCCATTAATGTATCCCGAGTTTGTCTTTTCTGAGATAAACTTGTCAACCTTTGAACCCTGTCCATAGTTGAGCCATCAACTTGATCTTTGATTAGAACCATTGGGGGGAATCGGTGATGGGAGAAGGGAGAGGCCTGGACCTTTAGCCAGACCTCTAGTCATTTGTATTAAATTATCAGAATGTTTTGTAGGTCGACCATGGAGACCAAGCAAAAAAATTGACCTCTGCCTGATTAGTAAACAGGGCCCAAGATCTTGCTTTGATACCATGTCAAACATACCTTTTTCTCTCTTATTCATTCCATAAAATAAGAGTCTGATATAGAGATAAAGAAAAATTATTTTAGGAAGTTACTTTAAGTCAAAACAATATTTACGGATATAATCATGTTGTACCCTTGAGTGAAGGGATTTCCTAAATATACGATTTCCCTAATTGGCTAATTGTAGAAATCATGCCAACAAGTATTAGGGAAAAAAAATACTAAAAAAATTATTTTCTCATATTTGATTTAAGTAAAAATATAAATAAATCATGGGAAGCGAGTTAGTTACGATTTTTTGTTGCGAAACATAGAGAACACAAAAAGCACAAATTCAATGAGCGATAGGATTTCGAGATAACGCCAAAGGAATTATTTTTATGTTTTCAAATATTATTTTGAAGAACATATTACAAACCGGAACCAAACAGGCCCTTGGTGTTTTCTGAAAACTGTTTTCATAACAAACAAACTGGGAATCAAGGGCATGTTTAGTTCCTATTTTTGAAAATATAGAGAATACCATTTTGGCGTTTTGTGGAAATTATTCTTGTTATCTAAATTTAATGTTTTTGTGTGGGAACCAAACATGATTTCTCTGTTTTCATTGTTCTTGTTTTTTAGAACAAAATTTTTTTTTCAAAAACATGAACCAAATTAACACACCGCAAAAGTGTTCTATGTGTTTCAACGAAAGCGATTTTGAAAAGCGTATACAAACATGCCTAACTGGTTTTTCCTTTCTTTTTTTTTTTTTTTTTTGTTTTTGGCTCAACTTTTATGCTTCTTGCGGTTGAGCAAAATAGAGGCATGTGGCCTCCAACCGTTGAATATTGCACATGAATCAATATGGTGTCTACGGAACAAACAATCAAACATACAGAGAGTTTCAAAAGCGGTCGAGAATGGTTGGTTTGGATATTAACAGGAGTGTAAGCTCAAACCTACGCGAGTTTGTTCCAATGCAATTATTTTAATGTTCTTCGCTCTTTACGAGCTGCGGATGTATTTACAAGAGCAAGATAGTACACACACTACACACATGTTGGGAAAGCAATGAAGTACATCACGTCTTTGTTCATTAATCCTATAACATGATCAAATATAAAACCACCTTTGTTATCGCTAAGTGACCACATTATAATGAAGAAGTGATATCGATCTAAATAAATCAATGCATGCACATTTGTGATAAAGTGAGAGGGACACATTATATATTAGTATCTCAGGGTTCATGGTGTTTTACTTTCCATTAATATTGCACAGATATTTAAATGAGCAACGTTCTTGAATTTGAAATACTACGCGCTCATTCGCTAACCATGCAAGTAAACTAAACTAAACTAATTAAACTTGTCCAATAAAATCCATATCAGCATGTTCCATTGTAACATACATGAAACCATAGTCGTAAGTACCAATATTCATATGCCGATATTAATATTGTAAAAGGCGGATCGAGGACTTTATCTTTGTTGGGTATCGACATTCTAATAGACTAATAATATCTATGAAAAAAATTGCATAATTCATAAGTTATCATGTTGTCTGTTTTACAGGTCATAAAATTCAAAATCCATCTTATAGAAAATATTAAGTAGGATCCAATATATTGTGACTATTGGATTTGGGGTTGCAAGTAATTTTTTTAAAGGGCAAAATACTTATGGATCAACATATTGGCTAATGGGTTTGGGGTTGCGGCTAATATTTCTTTTAAAGGGCCAAATTTTTTTTTAGTGTCAGTTAACACCCATTGTAACATAGATCCGCCCCTGTCATAGACACAAGCTAGTTCGAATCATAATAAGTTCAAAATATAGACCCTTGACCTAAAGGTCTTAATTAAGACAAAATTTAGAAATAAGAGGATTATGAGTTAATAGGTGAGACAATATCTCCGTAATATGGCGCCTTTTGGAGAAAGCAAAAAACAAAACCATGAGGACTTTATTAAAGTAGATAATATCATACCAATACGGAGATGTGTGATCATTAATCTCTTATACATAACCTCGATACATGTGAATTTGCTTTATTACAGCACAACGAGCTCAGAGCTTTCCATGTGGTTGGCTTATTAGTGTACCTTAAAACTACACACACAAGTTTTTGCTCCTCAACAAACATTAAAATAAATAAAAAAAACTATTGAAACCCATCAATTCAAGCCTTTAGTTTCTTTTTGCAAGTGACCATGAAGTTAGGTGTTTGCCATCGTGATCTACCTCGGTTTATAACTTTGGGGTGCCAGGAATAGAACACATGTTATCAAGGATGGATATGAGTAAATTAGCGTTTGTTTTTTTTTGGCTTGCTAAACGCAATTTGCTTTAGGATTTAGCATTCAATATGTATTTTTTAATTTTGTCATGACTTACTTTTAGATTTTAAAATTTTTGGCTGAATAAAAGCTAAAATATTTGGCTATTTGACTTTTTCTTAATGTTTTCTATTAGAAAAACTAAATATTCAAATATGAGAAAATCATATATTTTTATCCCTATTGAAATATAGTTCCTTTATGCTAATTAAATAAAAGCTATGTATTTTAAATTTAGATAAAAATTAAAAATGAATTTTTTTTGAAGAACAAACAACTAAATACTTAATTTATTAGGACAAAAATTCTATTTATCATAGGAAAAAAACAAAATGCCACCTAGACAGAATGGCTTCGGGGTTTCAAAGCAAGTTGAGCGTTATTTATATAAAATATTTTGCCATGTGTTTTCGTCTTGATGCATGGTTGCGCGGGTGAACCATTACTTTTGTATTCATCTGTATAACTTAGTGCATAATATAAAATATTGAAATGCATCTATATAATGTATTTGTATTTATATAATAGAATAATATTTGTCGCATGCTTTGACAGTTCACAATAAGCGGCTAGTATGGGAGCATTGATAATCGTGGAGAGCATATGGATTTGTTTGGAAAGTATTGAAAAAACATTAATTAAAATATATTCTAGAAACCAAACATAAACTTTAAAGTATATTAAATAAATATTAAAAAAGTTCACCCGGTTGAGTGATGTTGGCTAGATGGTTTGTTGCTTTGTTGAATAGATAAGTTGGATAATAAACCAGCACATTCTTATTCTTAATACCTTTATTTATTATGTAACATGTTTAATTATAAAAATTAACTATATGCATCGGGTAGCACGACATGAGTGAACATGTTTTAATGTAGCCCATGTGAACCATAACTCTAGGATCTTCACAGAATATCGTTTGAACTCTTGCCCTTTGGACAAAACTATTGGCTGCAATACTACTATCAAATTAATTTAATTTTATTAACCGCACACTGTACGTTTTTAAATTTTACATTGGATATGGAACAGGTTTTACTTTACTTACATGTATAGGTCTTTTTTTTTTTTTTTCTTTTGACAATATAGACATATTTTTAGGTGATTTGTTTTAAACAATCTTTTGAAACCAAAATTTGAAATATGATCCTTTCGTCAATCTTTGGCTTTGATTTTGATAAAAGTATCATTTTTGTTTTCTTATAAAAATAACAATTTATCTTAAGAGACAATGTAAACACATGAAATAGAAAATGACATTTTTCTATGATATTTAGATGATATTGAATAATTTAGGATAACTATGATATTTAGATAATATTGTCTTGCAACTAATTTCATAAAATTATAAATCTATTGAATGCCAGAGCAAATTCTTGGCATGTCAAGAGTGGCCTTTTGTTGTCATGACAAGGATAGTTAATTGACGTATGTTCATGTTGACAAAGATCTGCAAATTCCTAAAGTGATTAGAAAGTTAAAATATTTTGACTTGACAAGTCAAGCTCTCCAAAATAAACCAAATATGGAGGAGAGGCCTAAACCAGAAAGACAAATTACATAGAAGTTATGTCTCGGTTTGGAACTTAGAAAGTAACAATGAAAGAAAATATAAAGAAAAAGTGGAGGAAAAAAAATTATAAGTAAATAAAAAATAGATTTAAATTTTACAAATTTAATTCCATTTGTTCATTCAAACTCATTTTATTTGTTTATTTTTATTATATTTGATTTTCTTTCATAATTTTTATGACAAAGTCAAACATGAGAAAATTATTTTCCATAGTATTTTATTTTTCTTTCCCTGTTACTTTTCGGTTTCCAAATGAAGCCTATTAGTTCTATGCGCATGGATGACAAATTGGGGTCAATGAACGAAAATGAACAATATTCTCTTTATCACTTCTCACCATTCGTAAATAAATCCTCCCTGCATCTTTGTACATGAAATCACCGGTTAAGTCCAAAATTGAGAACCCGGGTAAGGAGATGCATAGGAATAGCAGTAGGTCTGAGCATTTCCTGGTTTATATCCTTCCATGATTTCTCAACTTGTTTGTTAAGCTCTTGGTATGCATGTTTCACTATCCCATTGTATAAACCAGAGATGTCTATAAATAAAATGGAACTTATAGCTATTTATCTCATACTTACTAATTTATAATTCAAGCTATCGTTCAAGAAACAGCATGTCTACTCCAGGGTCAGCATGTTCTCTAGCCCAGACTCATACACCAAAAATTCGCCCTATGCCAGATTTTCACCCCTAGCATTTAGGGTGACCAATTTATGACCTACACTCTGAAGACAAGGTAATTCAATTGAAACATCTTAGATTACGTGACTGCAAGGAAGAGCAGGTTAGCCCGATCTGAAAAGAGTGAGAAGAGAGAGGAAGTTAATGGCGGCTGCTGCGGCTAGCCCTTCTCAATTGCTGAACCGTTGATCTGCGGTCTGGCGGCAGGTGGCATACCACTTTGAAGAGGAGATAGAAGAAGCATCAAAACATATTTATGCTAGTTTTCATGGCCTTGATGATATGCATGGTGATGATCTCTATGATTTTGCTCTTTGATTTTGACTTCTAAGGCAACAAGGGTACAATATTTCATATGGTAAGATACTAATGATTGATTATCAGCTTAGGAAAAAAACATCTACCTTTTTAGATTTCAAATCTAAGAAATATTTGATTAAAAAGACCTTAAATAATCCTAAATTTGTAAATCTAGAGCATGTTTGATTACCGGTATGTTTGGTTCCTGATTTTTAAAATTGTTAATGAAATTTTTTTGAAAACAGAGAACACCATTTTGAAGTTCTCTTTATTTACTATCTGAATTTAGTGTTTTCTGTTTTTCTCCATGTTTTTTCATAATAAAAAATAAAATAAAAAACGAAACGTGTTATATAATGTTTTTTAGAACAAAAAACAGTTTTCAAAAATTAGTGACCAAACGAGAATAACATTTCTCTTCTTTTTGAAAATAACCCATTTTAGTGAAACATATATGTTATTATTACATGCCTTGCATATATCATGTAAAAAAGAAAGGAGTAATTTTACAAGAAAATAATGAAAATATTTTATCAAAATAAGGTAAAATTTGATTTTGGGTTAGATTTCTGAAATTTAGTTTTCAGAATGTCTTTTAATCATCCCAATCTAATGTTCAAGTGGTGTAATCTATGCAGAGATATTCGACAAGTTTAAAGATGAAAAAGGTGGCTTCAAGGAAGCTTTGATCAGTGATGTGAGAGGCATGCTAGGCTTGTATGATGCTGCACATCTTAGGGTTCATGAAGAGGACATAATTAAAGAAGCACTTGCTTTCACCACCACCCATTTAGCATCCAAGGTAGAACATCTAGAATATCCTCTTGCAAAACAAGTTGGTCATGCCCTGAAGCGGCCTATTAGGAAAGGTTTGGAGAGGCTAGAGGCAAGATGATATATATCAAGAAGGAGCTTCCCATGATGAAACTTTACTAAAGCTGGCAAAATTAGATTTCAATCTAGTGCAATCACTATAGAAGGAGGAGTTAAGCAATCTTTCAAGGTTGGTTTTTGAATCACTCTACATGCATGATGTGCATTGTTATCTTATATTTCCTGTGTGCTGATCATATTGATGTCTTTTAATTAGGTGGTGGAAAGAATTAGACTTCGCTACAAAGCTACCTTTTGCACGAGATAGATTGGTAGAATGCTACTTCTGGATACTTGGAGTGTATTTTGAGCCTAAATATTTATGGGCTGAGCAATTTAACAAAATAATTCCATGACTTTTGTTATAGATGATATTTATGATGCATATGGCACACTTTGAAAACTAAAGCACTACATAAGCCATTGAGAGATTGAAAACTAGGAAATTTTGATGCTGGGCTTGTATTTTATGTATTTATATATACTTTATTCCAAACAATGTCTTTTATTTTTAGGTGGGATATTAGCAACATAGATATCCTTCCATAACCACATGAAACTCTTTCAATGTGGGCGCTCTTGGATGTATACAACGAAATTGAGGAAGAGATGGAGAAACAAGGATACCAATATCGGCTTCATTATGGGATATAAGCGGTAGCACATCTCTACCTTTGCATTTTATTAGGTTATGTTTGGTTCCCC